>JXCR01085834.1:46478-91194 GCA_002079205.1 Phalaenopsis hybrid cultivar | reverse complement strand
TTTTTTTTTTTTTGTACGATTTTGGTTTTTGAATGACTTTGGCTTTTGTTTGTGCAGGCTTTTGTTTGGCTATGCAGGCTTGTAACAAAATGCAGGCTTTTGTTTGTTAACTTTTTGAAAGATAATGTTAAGGATTGTAACAAAATGCAGGCTTTTGTTTGGCTATGTTTTCATGAAAATAGCACGTATTAATTGCTTCTATGGCAAACTGTGTTGATTTGATGTTGTCATAATCTTGTCATACTCCTTAACGATAATAGACTATCAGTTTCAATTTAACTCCTGATCTGACATCTCGATTTGAATGCAAATGGTAGTCATATTATTTCAGAAAAATTCTTATAGTGTTAAGATGAATCCCAAATTAAAAAAATGGTTAAAAGAGCTATATTGAGATGTCTTTTAATTTTAGTGGATGATTTACACACATGCAACTAAATTCTTATATATTTACACATCCAACACCCAAACTTCGACATTTACATAGATGCAGCCGAAATTTCAAATGTATGTTTTTTGTCCCTGTATTCATGCCGATTTGAGAAGATCTAGGGGTTGTGCCCGGTTTTTTGGGCTAATATGCTTATATAATTGGGAGATTTGAATGTTGTCCTGGTGATTGTTTTTTGGGACTTTTACCTATTGTTGCTAGTTGATTTTATAGAGCCTAAAATGTTGATTGTTGGGGCCTACAAATGTTGTTTTCTGGGGTCAGTTTTTGGAAACTTTTGGGACTATTTTTGTGACTTTTTTCGGGCTGTTTTGGGGACCTATTTGGCTGCAGTTATTGGGCTGATTCGGGGACCTGTTTGGCTGCAGTTTTTGGGCTGATTCGGGGACCTGTTTGGCTACAGTTTTGGGCTGTTTTGGGGACCTATTTGGCTGCAGTTATTGGGCTGATTTGGGGACCTGTTTGGCTGCAGTTTTTGGGCTGATTCGGGGACCTGTTTGGCTACAGTTTTGGGCTGTTTTGGGGACCTGTTTGGCTGCAGTTTTTTTGGCTTGTTTTTGGGACCTGTTTGGCTACAATTTTTTGGGCTGTTTAGGGGACTTGTTTGCCTGCAGTTTTAGGGATATTTATTGCCCTGTATTTGTGCCGATTTAAGAGGTTTTAAGAGTCATTCTCTGCTCTACAATCTTACTAATTTAAAGAAGGGTTTGTGGGCCATTATTCGGCTCCATGAGATATTTGAGGGAGGCTTGAGTACTTGCATTGATATCACCCAATCCTGATATGTTTACATATATAACATCTAAACTACATGTACAATTCTTACGCATTTACACATTTAACTCCTAAGGCCCAATATTTTCATTTGAAGCAGTTGGTTATCAAAAACAAATGCAGGCTTAAATATAGGCAGTTTTGTAGAATGTGTGCAACTTTGTATAACGAATTATAAAATGAAGGTATTAGATATGTAAACGTATAAGAATTAAATCTCATATATAAGTATCCCCTCACAACTCATGATTTTGAGAGAGTTTGATTTTACTCCATTTGCCTTGTATTGTTGCTATTTGGAAGAACATTTGGAGGCCGTTTTAGCCTGATTTTCTCATTGTTATAAAAGCGATTTAAAATGCTATATTTGGGACTAGTTTAGTCATTCTTTCGGAAAACTTTCTAGTGGTTTTTCGGGGATTGCTTTATTTGAAGGGCTTTAAACATTTTTTGGGCTGATTTCGTTATTATTTTGAAAAGAATTTAAGAGTTTCTTAGGCTGACCAACTTGATGTTTCGACTCTTTGCTTCTGTGATTTTGGAGGTGGGTTTGCCTCCTTTTTTTTTTTTCTTTTGTTGTTTTCTTTTTCTTGTTTAATTTTTAGTTTATGTACTTATGTTTAAATATAAACACACATATATAATGTTGGCTCTGTATGAATCATTAAGCAAGGCTATAATTTGGATGTTTTCAGAATTTAAGGGCGTTGATGATAAAAGCATCTGTGAATAAAGGAAAATAATATTGCATCCTACGACATCAGGATCTAACCCAAGAACTTGGTGAAAATGCAGAATGACTATTATTCACCGATACTAGACAACAATGACCCTTGCTTTCTTATATTACATGTATTTCTAGCTCGATAGAGTGATTGACTTGTGGACAACTTGTTTCTTCAAAATACATAAATAAATATAAAACAAATACATTTCTTACCATATAAATACTTTTCATTGTCAAATAACAAAAAACTATATGCATGACAAATCATGAATTTTGGATGATACAATATGAATGTTCACTCATTGGTTACCTATATTGCGTTAAGAATTGCCCTCCTAAGGATGTCTTATAAGAAATTTTTAATTGAATGTCGAACTTTATGTATGTGGATGACCGATGCTTATCTACGGAGTTTTTTGGAAGTGACAAATCTGAGTCTACCCCAAACTTGAACTCTTATGGTTCACTTCTGTCTTTCATGGGTCTGTCAGAAAAATAATATTGTGGATTATTTATTTTAGGATTTAATTTAATTTAATTATGGATATATATATATATATATATATATATATGATTATAACTTTATTAAATAAATTTTTAATTTTGAAAGTAGCGTTTCAATTTAATTTATATATGACTGATTTTGGAAAGTAATAATATTTTAATTTAGAAAAGTAACCAAATGGATCTCTCGTATTTGATAATCTAGCTGGTTGAGCACGATACCACAAATAGTACACTATCTTGAAGGATAAACATATCATTTGTTGGTAGGCTTAACCACCTAAACTAGAGAGTTTGTGACGTCTATTTGGTTTGCGAGACCTTTTTTTTATAAGCTGACAAGTTTCCCTATTTAACATGAAAGATTAACTAGGATTTAAATTAAGTCGAGTTCTTAAATTCTCTATCGAGGCAAACAGCTATAGTCAATTACATCTTAAGCAATCGAAATCACCAAAGAAAACTCTCGATTAAGATTAGTGGTTCTGTCTTCAAGATTTCAAAGTTTAGGTTTTCAAGGTTTAATATTAAAAAATCAAAAGGGAAGAGTTGAAAATGGAAAACAGTTACTTTTAAGAGTCAAAGGAGTGAAAGGTAGGGGATGTTACAGATCAGAAGGGGAACCCCAATGACTTCTCAACTATCCTACTATTAGGCTTTAATTTTGAAGAGATGTTATTTGATGTTTCAACCTGTCAATTTAATTATTTAAGACTTACACTCGCACGATACCCGATTGTGCCTAAAAAAATAGGAGGATTTACGTCGTACCGAACGACAGCCTCGGAATCCTAAAGAGGATTAGAACTTATAATGCACAATATAGTAGTGCAAAGGCCCAAAACGAAAGTGAAGATTTACGTCGCATTAAGCGGATTCCTATGGGTTTGTTGTTTATTCTATGAAAATTCCAACTGAAGATCGTCCTTTGTTCCGCTGTTGTGGTCTCGATCGCCGCCCTCCGTCCATTCGCTTCCTCGTTCCGCTTCTTGGAAAAGATACTCCAAGTTCCTTAACATATCGGTCATAGGTTCAAGGTTTTGGTGTGTATATATATACAATTGTTAGGTCAGTGGCTCGTCATAGTGTCTCCTAAATCATGTGTCCTAGTGTCCTCTATCCTAAAGGCCCCTGCAAGTCTGTAGAAGTAACATGAATAACAAAAAGGAAACATGCTACGAAGTGTAGTAAACAATAAACAGTAACATCACAAGCATGAACTATATGTATATGCAGTAAAGTGAGGTAAAGGAAAATGGTAAGTAAAGAAAGGCAGTAAAGTATGCAGTAAAGAAAGTAAAGCGTTGTAAATATAAAACAAATTTGTATACCTGACAGTTCTGTTGCTCCTGTAAATGAGGTTGGTGTTGCAGATACAAGCAAACGAGTATGATAAAAGAATTTAATAGATGTGTAAGCATGCATTTACATAAATAGGAATGAATAGCAAAACGTACTTGGACAACTCAAGAAAAACCACAAATGATCCATGGTAACTTGAAGAAAACTTTTTGGAAACGCGGAGAAAGTCCAAAGAAAGTCACAAATAATATTGTCATCCTACATTTTCACTGGGTCCTTGGGTCGGGTCCCGATGTTGTAGGATGCGATATTATTCCGCTCTATCACCGAATGTCTTTGTCATCACAGCCTTGAACCCAAAAAAAGCCCGTCCAACTTACGACCTTGTTTGATGGCTTATGTTTCAGACATAAGCACCTAAAACAAAACCAGAAAACAAGGAAGCAAAACTGAAAAGAAATAAATAAAAAAGAAGATTATCTCACCTCTAAAACTAGTATAAGGAGGAGGCCAAAAGGGTAGGAGGGTTAGCCTCAAATATTCACCCAATAAAACACCTCAAATAAATAGCAAAATGAGTACAGTCATCAATAGCTAGCTCTTTTCCAAACCGCGGTGTAACAATCCAAAAGAAATGTATCGAAAGGCCCCATTTGCTAGCCCATAACATCTCTGGAAGATACAATTTAGGGGATTCCAAGTTGCTCCCAATTCAATCCAAACCTTCTCAAAAGTCACACTTCGAAAGGGGCTCAAATTGCAACTAAACTCTCCCAATAAATATTAAAAGGGCCTTGCATTGTAGTCAATTCGGCCCAATTAATTGGCATTGAAACTCCTTCCAAACATCAAGCAAACTGGCTCTCAAAGAAGACGCTCGAATTCCCCAAAACCATGAAGATTAAAGCATTTAAACCGACCCTCTAGTCAGCAAATTAGGGGTAAAGGTATNATTTTTCTAAAATTATATATATATATACGTAAATTAAAACGTCCTTCCGAAGCGGGCGACGGGATTTCGATTTCGGCTGCCGACAGCTTCTTACGGGCGACCACCAAACATAACTTTTTCCCTTTTAAGCGCCTACAACGCTGTAAATATAAAACAAATTTGTATATCTGACAGTTTTGTTGCTCCTATAAATGAGGTTGATGTCGCAGTTACAAGTATACGAGTATGATAAAAGAATTTAATAGATGTGTAATCACGCATTTACATAAATAGGAATGAATAGCAAAACGTACTTGGACAACTCAAGAAAAGCCACAAATGATCAATGGTAACTTGAAGAAAACTTTTTGGAAACGTGTAGAAAGTCCAAAGAAAGTCACAAATAATATTTTCATCCTACATTTTCATTGGGTCCTTGGGTCAGGTCCCGATATTGTAGGATGCGATATTATTCTGCTTTATCACTGGATGTCTTTGTCATCACAGCCTTGAACCCAAAAAATGACCGTCCAACTTACGACCTTGTTTGATGGCTTATGTTTCAGGCATAAGCACATAAAACCAAACCAGAAAACAAGGAAGCGAAACTGAAAAGAAATAAATAAAAAAGAAGATTATCTCACCTCTAAAACTAGTATAAGGAGGGGGCCAAATTGGTGGGAGGGTTAGCCTCAAATATTCACCCAATAAAACACCTCAAATAAATAGCAAAATGAGTACAGTCAACAATAGCTAGCTCTTTTCCAAACCGCGGTGTAACAATCCAAAAGAAATGTATCGGAAGGCCCCATTTGCTAGCCCATAACATCTCTGGAAGATACATTTTAGGGTATTCCAAGTTGCTCCCAATTCAATCCAAACCTTCTCAAAAGTCACACTTCGAAAGTGGCTCAAATTGCAACTAAACTCTCCCAATAAATATTAAAAGGACCTTGCATTGCAGTCAATTCGGCCCAATTAACTGGGCATTGAAAACTCCTTCCAAACATCAAGCAAACCGGCTCTCGAAGACGCTCGAATTCTCCAAAATCATGAAGATTAAAGCATTTAAACTCACCCTCTGGTCAGCAAATCAGGGGTAAAGGTAGCCAAGAGGACACCAAACTCAACACAAAAGAACCCAAATAGTTGATCTCAGGTAGGAGCAGCAAAAACACCACCAAAACCAACACAAAAGAACCAACCCTGCAGATTTCAGGTAGAGACAGCAAGCACCACAAAAACCAACACAAAAGAACTCATACTGCAGATTTCACGTAGGGGCAGCAAGGGCACCACCCCAAAACCAACACAAAAAAATCCAACCAGCAGATGTCGGGTAAGGGCGGCAAGGGCACCACCAAAATCGACACAGTAGAGCCCAGCTAGCAAGTTTTGGATAAGGGCAACAGGCAAATAACCCACACCAACGCAGGAAGTACCAACCAGCAGGTTACGAGTAAAGGCAACAGATTACGGGTGAAGGCAGCATGGGAAATAACCCAAAATAACGAGGGGGAGCGCTAGCAAGGGTCTCGAATAGAGCTAGCAGGGAAAACAACCCAAAACATACACAGGGAAGCACCCGCAAGGGTCTCGAACAGAGCTAGCCATAGAGGAGAAACAAAACAAAATTCTAAAAGCTCCAAAGCAAAAAAAAAAGAGTAGTCCCCTCCATATGGCTCAAATAGAAGGACAACAACCAAACCCCAAAGCAGCAAGTGATCAATTTCATAACCATGCCAAAACATTATCGGAAAACTGAAGCCTGAGAATCTACAAAACCAAGCCAGCTCCATAAAACCGAACCAAATGAGTTCATAAAGCAGAGACCAACCAAACCAGCTCAAAATCACACAGTCGAACGGGTCCAAAACACTGCAAACTTGCGGCCCTAAAAAAAAGGTTCAGATAATGCAGCCTGCTGGTAAGAGCAACAGGGAACGAACCAGCAAGGAAAAAAAACACCCAGTATATAAGACTGAAACAGCATTCGGATCTCATAGCAACTAAAAAAAAAGTTGGATGGCATGACCATACAGGTGTAATAAGAACAAGAGAAAGAAATCTTCACATTGCATAATACTTGAATCATTGGCACTTAAGTCTAACACCCTTAGCTGATCAAAAAGGNCTCAACACAAAAGAACCCAAATAGTTGATCTCGGGTAGGGGCAGCAAAAACACCACCAAAACCAACACAAAAGTACCAACCCTGCAGATTTCAGGTAGGGGCAGCAAGCACCACTAAAACCAACACAAAAGAACCCACACTGCAGATTTCACGTAGGGGCAGCAAGGGCACCACCCCAAAACCAACACAAAAAAACCCAACCAACAGATGTCGGGTAAGGGCAGCAAGCACACCACCAAAATCGACACAGTAGAGCCCAGCTAGCAGGTTTTGGATAAGGGCAGCAGGCAAACAACCCACACCAACACAAGGAGTACCAACCAGCAGGTTACGGGTAAAGGCAACAGGTTACGGGTGAAGGCAGCATGGGAAATAACCCAAAACAACGAGGGGGAGCACCAGCAAGGGTCTCGAATAGAGCTGGCAGGGAAAACAACCCAAAACATACACAGGGAAGCACCAGCAAGGGTTCGAACAGAGCTAGCCGTAAAGGAGAAACAAAACAAATTTCTAAAAGCTCCAAAGCAAAAAAAGAGTAATCTCCTCCATATGTCTCAAATAGAGGGACAACAACCAAACCCCAAAGCAGCAAGTGATCAATTTCATAACCATGCAAAAACCTTTTCGGAAAACTGAAGCCCGGGAATCTACAAAACCAAGCCAGCTCCATAAAACCGAAGTCGCCGACTCCATAAAACCGAACCGAATGAGTTCATAAAGCCGAGACCACAAGGCTCCACAAAATTAAAAAAAACTAAACCAGCTCAAAATCACACAGCCCAGCGGGTCCAAAACACTGCAGACCTGCGGCCCTAAAAAAAGGTTCAGATAATGCAGCCTGCTGGTAAGGGCAGCAGGGAACAAACCAGCAAGGAAAAAAAACGCCCAGTATATTAGACTGAAACAGCATTCAGACCTCATAGCAACTAAAAAAAAAGTTGGATGGCATGACCATACAGGTGTAATAAGAACAAGAGAAAGAAATCTTCACATTGCATAATACTTGAATCATTGTCACTTATAAGTCTAACACTCTTAGCTGATCAAAAAGAATGAAATAATTAAATCAGGCTCAACAGAATTGCTAAAGGTCTAACCATCCATGGTAATTGATAGTAATTTCATAAGGAGAATCCAGGTAAGGCAACCAAGCTTTTTTTTTTTTTGAAGTAAAATCTCGCTCAAGGCCTTTTATTTCCACGAGCCTATTCAGCCTCTGTCGAGCAGAAAAGAAGAGCAGAAAGGAGAGAAATTAACTTGCTCGAGCCTTTTGAACGAAACAAAAGGGAAGCCATAGAACTCCCAAACACCAAACCCTCAAGCACTAAGTCTTAGCTGAGCAGAGATTTCAGCAAAACCTCCCCCGGACTCAAAATTTTCATAACCCCTTCATGACCCCCCTCATGGGGTTTTATACCCGAAGAAGAGAAAGACCGGAAGGGAGAGGAATAGGGAACGTAGTCGTATCATCGATTGATGACGGTGGATCGCAGAGCTTAGCTAATTAAAAGAAACGAGCGCAGAAGGCTCAGGTAACCTCAAACATGCCGCAAAGGGAAACTACGAAGTGAATCGACATACAATCGCTGCGTCAAAGGGGATGAACACTTCGGATGCAGAGGAAGAAGAAGCTTTGGGCAAAGCGAACAGGGAGTCACCTCGACATGGCGTGGAGGGAACGCTAGGGCACAGGCGACCGAACCGCGAAAGCCTAAGCTGTGGTGTGCGCGTATTTAGGTTAAGTAGAATTAGTATTTTATATTATCATTTTTATTTATTTATTTACTTTTTTTTAAAATACTCTAGTTTTCATGTCATTTGTGCATATCGGGAATTCTAGTGATGTGCATGTCCTTCCTAGCTAAAATCAGCATTTTGGACACGCTGGTGCAGTCAATTTCATCATTCGGGATCATTCGAACAAACTCGGCGACGACCGGGTCGAAAATGCGTCAAATTCAATTTTCTCAAAATTTTCGCTCGTGATCAATATTTCAATAATTGATTCGAGTTTGATCAATCGTGAAGTCTTTTATAGGTGCAAATGATGTAATTTTGACACCTATGTGTATCGAGCGCATAAATTGTAGTATTTGTGCATCGTGATAGTGCGAGAAAGTCACAATGGGTTTCCTAAGGCTTTAGATCCTATGGGTACTCGACTCGAGCTTCGTTACATTGGTTTTAATCAGCTCAACCGAACTTTGAGGATTTAGAACCATCCATATGAAATTGCAAGGAGTCAAGAAGTGGTTCGAATTTCTAGTTGGTGCGGGTCACTGACTAGTTCTTTAAGAGAGTCCAACCAGAAGTCCTAAGTCTAGACCCTAAGCCCTAAGTTGAATGAGAGACCTCACCAAAAATGAGGTTAACAATGCCACATGTTCTTTTATTTGTCACTTGTTCTTTTATTTACCATTTGATTATTTCACTTTCATATACACACATGTTTGTCATGCTAGTTAAATTCTCTGAAATACTTGTTTACTTTGTCTGTGATATTGACACATTTTGCAGCAGCAGCAACAGACACGTCAGATACGCAAGTTTATCTTATATTTACGGCTCTTTTTACTTATTTTCCTTACTGTTATTTATACTACTTTACTTTAATGCACTTGTATTATTCTTTTGTTTCTGCATTTACTTATACAACCTGCAGGGCCATCTAGGATAAAGAATAGTAGGACACCTGGTTAGAGAGCATCCTGACAGACCCTCACACCCAACAACTGCATGTATAAATAAAACTCTAAACCGTTGACCGATACGATAAGAAGCTTTGAGTAAACTTCGTAGGCAGCACGACGAACAAGCAGCAGATGGTGGATGACTTTTGACAACAACCAACACTTAACAACAAAATAAAATTCACTTCAACTAAACATTTTTATATAATTAAATAATAAATCCATAAGACTTTAAGATAATTCGTCTAGCACAACGTAAATCCTCACTCAATCATTAGGCTTTTGCACAACCCTGTTGTGCAATATAAGTCCTGACAATTTTTAAGATTTCGAGAGCGTTGCTCGGTATGACATAAATCCTCTTATCTTTCAGACTATTTGTATAATTTGATATTATGGAAGTGAAAGTCCTAAATAAGAATTAGCAGAATTAAACATTAAATAAACATCACTTCAAAAATGTAAAACCAAACAATAAGATAATTGGGAGGTCACTGATATTCTCCTTAGAGCCGTAACATCCCCCTCTACTTTTTCACTCACTTGGACTCCTAAAAAAATTGTTCCTACTTGAGTCACTTCCATTTGAAATTCTCGTATCCAACCTTGAAAATTCAACTTTGAAATCTTGAAGACATAATCACTGATCTTAATCGAGAATTTTCTTAAGTAACTTCAGTCATTTAAGATATAATTAACTATAGAGGGTTGCCTCTACAGGGAACTAAAAACTCAGGTAAAATAAATATCTAATCTCTATATTAAATAGAGAAACTTATTGATCATACAAAAAAGGTTCACATACCAAACGGATGTCACAAACTTCTTAATTTAAATAATTTGGCATACTATCAGGTGGTGTGTTTATCTTTCGAGATAATGTACTATTTAAACTATCAGATACGTGAGATATATTTGGTCTCATTTATTTCAAAAATTAAAACATTTTTTTCCAAGTCATAATTACATATATAAATTAAATGAAATTTAAATCATTTCCAAAATTTCGACCGACAAATTTTGGTAATTCTGTTGGGACTAGTTCATCTCTCTATTTTGATCAGAAAGTTTTGTCTTCATACATCGGTAGTGTGTCAATGTCCATTGTTGTCCATACTTTGTTCTTTTGGCATACCTTCCTCATTTTTTCTTTGGGCAGGTATAATCAACTCCATTTTGGGTTTTAATACCTACTATTCAATCTTTCTTAAATTGGGAGGTTTCATACTCTTCAAAATCTAAAGTGGCTTGGATCTCCAATGAGTATGGTAGGATATCGAGGTTTATCGAAGTGAATGCAATGCGAAGTCGGCCCTCTCGTCAGAATTTGTCGGTCGGAATTTCGGAAATGATTTAAATTTGATTTAATTTATATATGCAATTTTGATTTGAAAAATAGTATTTTAATTTTTGAAGTAGATGAGAACAAATAGATCTCGCGTATCTAATAGTTTAAATAATTGAGCACGATGTTCTAAGTGGTACATAATCCCGAAAAATAAACATACCACCTGTAGTAGGCTCAAGCATTTAAATTAAGAAGTTGTGATATCCGTTTGATCTATGAATTTTTTATGTATGAGTGACAAGTTCTCCTATCTAATATAAAATTAGAAAGGGTTTATTTTGCCCGGGTTCTTAGTTTCTTATAGAGGCAAACCCCTATAATTAATTACATCTCAAATAACTGAAGTCACTTAAGAAAACTTTCGACTAAGATCAGTGATTCTGTCTTCAAGATTTCAAAGTTGAGTTTTCAAGATTAAACACAAAAATTTCAAAGGAAAGTGACTCAAGTAAGAATAGTTATTTTTAGGAGCCCAGGGGAGAGAAAAAATAGGATGTATCACGGCTCCGAGAATAACATCGATGACCTCACAATTACCATATTGTTTGGTTTACATGTTTGAAATAAAATTTATTTAATTTTTAATCCTGTCAATTATTATTTAGGATTTAGACTTTTATAATACTCAATTATGCAAAAAACTTGAAAGATAGAAGAATTTACGTCATCTCGAACGACGACCTAGGAATCTTAAAAAGTATTAGGACTTATATTACATAATAGAGTTGTGCAAAATGGTAAATATAGAGTGAGAATTTACGTCGTGTTGGACGAACTACCTCGAAGTCATATGGAATTGTTATTTAGTTCTACATAAAGGCTTAATTGAAGTGAATCTTATTTTGTTGTTGAGTGTTTGTTGTTGTCAGAAGTCATCCTCCGTTTGCTACATCTTCGTCGTGTTGCCCACGAAGTTTGCTCCAAGCTCCTTATCGTATCGGTCATGGGTTTAGAGTTTTATTTGTACATGCAGTTGTTGGGTCTAATAGTTTGTTATAGGGTGTTTTCTAACCAGGTGTTCTATTGTTTTTTATCCTATGTGGCCCTGCAGGTCGTATGAGTAAATGCAGGAACAGAAGAATAGTAAAAGCGCAATAAAGAAAAACAGTATAAATAGTAAAGAAAATTAGTAAAAGGTGCAACAAAGATTATAAAATGCAGTAAATATAAAATAGACATGCGTATCTGACGTGTCTGCTGCTGCTGCAAAAAATGTCAATATCATAAGCAAAATAAATAAATATAATAGAGAATTTTAACTAGCAGAACAAACATGTGTGTATATCGAAATGCAAGAATCAAATTGTAAATAAAAGAATATGTGACAAGTAAAAGAACATGTGACCTAAAAAAGACAGAAGTAGACCATAAGAATTCATATTTGGGGTGGGCTCAGATTTGTCACTCCCGAAAGACTCCGTAGGCAACCTTCAATCATCCACGTACATAAAACCCGACATTCAATTAGAAATTTCCAACAATACAATATTAGGAGTATAATTCTTAACCCAATACAGGTAACTGATTAGTGTACATTCAGATTGTATCATCTAAAACTAATGATTTGTTTTGCATATAGAATTTTTTATTATTTGGCAATCAAAAGTATTTACATTCTAAGGAATCTATTTGTTTTGTTGTTATATTTATGTATTTAGAAGAAACGGGTTGTCCACAAGTCAATTACACTATCGGGTTAAGACTACCTGCAGTCTAAGAAAGTAAGGGTCATCACTAGTCTAATGTCGGTGAATAATATTGTCATCTTATATTTTCACCAAGTCATTGGGTTAAGTGTCGTAGGATACAATATTATTCTACTTTATTGGCAATTTTTTTATCATCACCACCCTGGAACCCCTAAACCATCCGACTTATCGACTTGCTTGATGGTTCATATATATCCAAAGTAATATATGTGCGCTTATATTTAAACATAAACCCATAAATTAAACCATGAAGCAAGGAAAGAAAATAAAACAAAACAAAACAAAAAGAGAAGGTCAATCAACCACCAAAATCCTGGAAGCAAAGAGGCGAAACAACAAGTGTAGAATATTTTGTGACAAAACCACTTTGAACCCCTCATATCCTCGATCTATAAGACCCGTCGAACAATGAGCACCTCTCATTCCCCACCCTATTCTCTAGGCGTCTCCTCATTGCTAACCTCCTCCACGACGCCCTGCTCGGTAAAAGACATGACTCAGGTAGCTGGAGCCAATTTGCTCTTGACATCTGAAGCATTTTCTAGAGGGGACTATGATAGGGGTGTTACTCTTCTCAGGCTTCTCATTGTAGATGGCTCTATCATTATCTGAACCAATTTTCTCAACTCCATGAGGCATGCTCCTGCTGGAATCTCCAACTGTGGGTGGCTGCCTAACTGGTAGTGTGGTCTCCTTTATTTTTGTCATCTCTCCACTTTCAATTTTAAAGTCTGGATACCTTCAAGTGATCAATAAAACTGCAACTGCACCACATTGATAATAACAGACTTCAAGTCCCCCAAATAGCAGGTTGTGGTGTGTTTCTCTAGCTAGACCAAATCATACTTCATCTAGAAGTGATCAAATTACGACGTTAATTTCTCTACTAAAAGATCTCTCTACTGCAGGTGGTGGAGCCTCAGAAACATATCCTAGCAGTAATGGAGTGGGAAGAATTTCCACACATCGTTATCTTCATCTTTTTCCACTTGAAAAACTTATCATTGTCTTTTATTTTCCTCTGCCTCTGCAAGTTGTCCCACCACAAGGAGGTGTTCTTTCTTAATTTGATAACTGCAAGTTTTACCCTTTTATCTTTCGGCATCTCTTTGTACTCAAAGATCCTTTCAACTAATTGCAGACATTCGATAAAATCATATAAGTTCATACCTCAATCAAACTCTGGTAGATCCACCTTTATTTCAAAATCTGTGTCCTCCTAATGATGTCTCCTCTCTAGGCCCCCTACGATACTTGATTCAGAAAATGACAAGACCTTTCTTCTTCATCACTGAAATCCTCTCTATGGAAGGGATTAAAATTCTCGTCTCTTTCGCCTCTTCAACATTCCCTATCACCATCAAGCGTAAGCCCCCTGGGTGTCATTCTCAGTCCTCCAATATCTATTGAAATCGACAGATCTCTCATTGTATCTCTTCCCGAGTAGTATGGCTAGGGTTTAGAGGGTTGCTGATTTTAAAAACCAGCAAGAGAAAATTTGGGGTTAGATCAAAATTTAGCTATAGTTTGGAAATATCAAAGAAAAATTTTGGTGAGGGTGGTTTGGGTAGAAGCAGATACTAAGAAACTCTATGATAGGACTCAGGTTAGGCTAACTCTGATGTCAAATGATGTCAGAGTTAACCTAAATCCCAATAGAAATACAACTAATATTGTTGAATTTCAAAAGAAATTACAACCTCATGACAATTAGAAAGACAACACACAAATAATAAAAAACACCCCAGGGTGAAGACGAATATGGTGGTCTGCAGCTAAGAGGAAGGGAAGTGAGTAGGTTGAGAGGTGGTGGTTGCAGAGGTTGGCAGGAAGAGTTGTCGGCTGGAACAAGGGGCATAGGGGATAGCTAGCAGTAGTAGAGTCGAGAGAGAGAGAGGCTTGGACCCTGCCAGAGGTAGGTTGGAAAGGACCCACGGCGGCTAGAAGTAGGCATAAAGGTGTTGTCGCGGCTGGAAGGGGGCAAAAAGGCTGGCGGCAGTAGGGATGATGCAAAAGTAGTTGACGGCAATAGGGAATGGGTCGAGATAGTCACTACCTTAGAGCAAGTTACAACCAGAAAACCACCTAGCCATCGGATACAAACCTAGCTAGGGAAAAAGCAGGAATTTGCAATCAAAAACAATACAAAACTGCCCCAAGCAAGCAAAACAACAAATATATAATAGCTATATAGAATAGGAAGGGAAGTCCTCTCCCCTTTGGGCGGAAAATTGAAAAGAAAGGGGAGGCGGGCGGCACACGGAGAAAGAAAGGCGGCCTGAGGCAAACAGAGAAGGAAAGCGCGCATGGAGCGGTAACTCCCACTCCCGCTCGCGGCTGGCCAACTCATCCAATCAAGCTGCTAGACTTCACGCCCCGCATCAACATATGTAACGGTAATCATGAAATGCTCTTGAGAAAGCTTAAGAGTTCAAAGAAAACACCGGTAAGACTTTCATTCTTGTTCTATTTTTTATCCTTTCTTTTGTAATCAAGTTGTGTTACTTGGACTCAATAAAATTATATTTTATTTTTATCTCTTTAATGATGTATCTTATAGTAACCTCAATCAAAAATATTTGTCGATCCACCCCTAGGTCACAACGCTATTGATTCCAATTGAGGCATGGATCAATTTATACTAGTACAAGGAGGAGAATTTGTTTGAAAATATATTATAGTCTCTTAACTAGATCAAACTACATAATAGATTTTCCCAATCTTCAAAGCCAAAAGTCCAATTTATACGGCTTCTAAGAAGTGACATCCAAAAATGCAAAATTAGGCAAAACAGTAGGATCAAAGTACAAACTCCCAAAAACACAAATAAGGAATATGCAACAAATTTGCACATAAATATAGTAACACCAAGCTAAGTAGATTAGTTTAGAAAAATAATCAATTAGGTGGATGGAGCAAAGTCATCAAAGAACTAATAGCAGTAAAGTAATGCGATACATAAAATGACGACATTGGAGTTAAACCTGGACAAGGAATCCTGTAAGAAGTTTCCATCCAAGCTTACACGATCTACAAGCTCATTGAAAATTGGTTGTAATTCACATGCTTGCTTCCAATAAGTTTCTTGTAGTGGCAGGGGTAATAAAGCAAATGGAGCATGAACCATACCAACACCAGGGGTGGTTCCAGACCTCTGTGAAACAATTATGCACATATAAAATTTCAAGGTACACAAAACTTCGAGCCAGGCATGACCTGGATTTCATGACTAGTTAACTTTTGATTGCATGGAATCAAGCTCTCCAAGTTTTTAGGCTTCATATATTACATATTAAGTTAAAAAAAGGGACACTATAATGGTGCTACTAAACTTGGATCACTGATTAAAATAAAATTTTTTAAGCAAATAGATCTCTTTGTAGAAATGTCAAGAAGAGCAAAACACATTTAGAGTAACCACAATTCATGTTTCACTGACTAAAAGATAAAATTATGGAATCAATATACAACATGCTGGATTATTTAACATAATAAATGCCCAGCAAAACAAAATGTAGGACTTATAAAAGAACTTGAAATAATAGAAATAGTGATTATTATATTTTACAGGATCCATCAACTATTGTTGGTGATATCATTGTAAATTAACCAAAAAGTAGCAGAAAACTTAAGTTTTATTTATGTTCAGCAATTAAAAAAAAAATTAACTTTACTATTTTGATCTGACATTAGTTATTTAAGAAATAAATGAAAGATATTTATAAAGATAAAGAGATGCATGCTATATATGGACAAATAGCTGATTTGGAANAAGTTTCTTGTAGTGGCAGGGGTAATAAAGCAAATGGAGCATGAACCATACCAACACCAGGGGTGGTTCCTGACCTCTGTGAAACAATTATTCACATATAAAATTTCAAGGTACACAAAACTTCGAGCCAGGCATGACCTGAATTTCATGACTAGTTAACTTTTGATTGCATGGAATCAAGCTCTACAAGTTTTTAGGCTTCATATATTACCTATTAAGTTAAAAAAAGGGAAACCATAATGGTGCTACTAAACTTGGATCACTAATCAAAATAAAATTCTTTAAGCAAATAGATCTCTTTGTAGAAATGTCAAGAAGAGCAAAACACATTTAGAGTAACCACAATTCATGTTTCACTGACTAAAAGATAAAATTATGGAATCAATATACAACATGCTGGATTATTTAACATAATAAATGCCCAGCAAAACAAAATGTAGGACTTATAAAATAGCTTGAAATAATAGAAATAATGATTATTATATTTTACAGGATCCATCAATTATTGTTGGTGATATCATTGTAAATTAGCCAAAAAGTAGCAGAAATCTTAAGTTTTATTTATGTTCAGCAATTAAAAAAAAATCAACTTTACTATTTTGATCTGACACTAGTTATTTAAGAAATAAACGAAAGATATTTATAAAGATAAAGAGATGCATGCTATATATGGACAAATAGCTGATTTGGATCAAAAAAGTTAGCAAGGGTTCAGTTATTCAAGCTCCTAGAAATATTCATCAATAAGTTCCATTAATGAAATGTACCAGAAATAACATTAATTTGAGATCTGCTTAACCATGTTAGCATAAGAGCCAGAGAAAACATGATTTTCAATTACTTTGGTGAAAAATAGATATCAATCCCACCTAACTAGAATCATGAAAGTATTCTCTCAATCATGCTCTTTTTATACGGGTGGCAAATTGGTCAAGTCCAAGATTCAAAGCCTAATAATGCTATGAAAAACTCTATGGGCCTGATTTGTAATCTGCAGTATAAAGGATAGAAAAGGTTAACAGAATACGTGGGCTCTCAAACAGTCTTCTTGAAGGCCAAGAAAATTCCTTCAAGATGAATCCCCTTTCCTGCTAGGGCAGTTCTTAATTTTCAATGGAATACAAGAAATCAGTGTTATACAGCAAGTGTAATCCTTATTGATTCTCAATTCCCAACAGAAACAAAATCTCATATAAAATATATAAGCATAATTACACTGTGATTGCCAGGTCCCAAGTTCTAGATATGAAAAATAGAGGGTTGCTTTAGCTAGTCAACAGCCAGCGAAACATTTATCGAGAAATCATGACATGAATTACATGTTTCGCTACACAATGTGTGACATTCAACTTAGTACTAAAAGCATTTTTTTTCTAAAAATGCTTGACCAAATTAGTTTTTTTACNTATATATATATATATATATATATTTGATGAGTAGTATTTTTAGAAAACTTAATTGACTACAAGGCTACAAATATTTATAATCAATTAAAAGTATTAATTGAGAAAATAGAATAAAAATTATTAAATTAGATTCAAATGATATTTAATTATAAACAATAGTTTTTAGATCTTGTCTCAATCATTAACATCTTATGGCTATCTGATGAGGGTTGTCAAAACGATTCTTTGTTCGTGAACGACTAGAATTCGGCTCGCTAAACAAACGAGCCGAATACGAACACATTTTTTGAGCTCGAAATATAAACGAGTCGAACACTAGCTGAGTCTGGGCTCGCTCATCGTGTTCGGCTCATTCACAACCCTAGTAATGACCAGTTTTTTTTTTTTTTTAAAGATTAAGTATCGTTCGAAAAAGAACTCACTGCGTGCGGGGAGTCAAACAGAAGGCTCTCATTTTCCTCATCCCTTCGAACACGAGCGTAAGAGAAAGCCAAAGGGAGCGAGAGAAAGAGAAAGCATGGAGACCGTGGAAGAAAAAGAAAGAGAAGAGGAAAAGGAAAGATAAGTTCCGGCAGAAAGAAAAGAAGGAGAGAAAGATTTGTCTGTGAGGAACGAAGCCAAGTGAGGAGACATCGACCAAGCAAAGGTGTTGAAACAGCTTAGACGGTTTCAAAGTGGGAGAAGACCAACCCTAGCTGGAGGAAGGAGCAGTTTCTCTTGTAGAAAGGGAAAACATATAATAGGGCTCTGTGTGCAAGGGAATCTCGTGCCCTAGCCAAGGAAAAAAAATTACAGGCGGGACCCGAATTTACAAGTGGCGGGATTTCATTGGAGTCTGGATTCAGCTTTGAGTCCAGACTCTGAATGTAATATTTTTTCCCAAGGAGAAAGTGAAGCAAAAAGGAAGGAATGGACGCATGTGTATGTTGAATCGATCGGCACTGTCGAGAATAAGGAAGAGAAGGGAGTTGCCTCATGCATGCATGGAGGAGCTCTTGTTCAAAAGATTTTGGGTGATCGATGGAATTTTAGGTAAGGTAAGATTGGGTCTATATCATAATTTAAATAATGAATTTTATTTATGTGTGTGTGTGCGCGAGCGCGCGTGCGTTTATTTTTTAAGTGTTAATAGTATATGTATTTGAAATCAAGAAGCACTTGAAGTAATGGACATACAATTTTGAAATTGAGGAGTGAATTACTTTGAAAGATAAGGTATAAGGTAACTAAATTAAAGGTTAATTTATTTAATTTAGAATTAATGTTTGTTAAATGTATTAAATTATAACAGTAATGAGGATCAAAGAATATTTGATCCTAAAAGATTTGGAATTAGAGATTATGAAAAGTTGCACCGAAGTTAAAAGACTAGATGTGAATATTTGTATTTCTAAATTTCAGAAAGTTTTATTATTTCTAAATGAATGTTTGATTTCATTTATATTTTGTTCCAGTGAGATTTAGATTATAATAGATTCCTCATATTTTTATATAGTAAAACGCACATGTTAAATAGTTGCATAATGAATTTTCTATAAAATTATTAGATTATTGAATAACATTTAAATTATAGTAGATGTGCATATATGAATTATTAGATGTCATGTAGATCCTACTATATGTGCATATATCAATTTATTTCATGACATATGGATTTAGAAAGATTGCATTTATTCATCTGTAGATAGGGGTAAAATGTTTCATATGAAAAGAAATAGTGCATTGTTGACCTCATTTTTTATGAGATCAGACTATTTCTCCTAGAGCCTGAGATCTAGCATCAGGATGTTCCTATTTACTATCCTAGAAGGCTAGTGATGGGACCCACCCCATTTAGAACTTCGAACCACCTCTTAGTTCTTTTGGGAGGCCTCACATAAATGGTCTCAAGCCATCCCCATTTGATTCAGTGGCTAGGGCTACAAGTCATCACCATTTGGTTGAGTGGCCAGGAGCACAAGCTATCACTATTGAATTGTGTGGCTAAGACCAACATGTGGAGGCCCAAAAAGAGCTCTCATATGATCAAAAGGCCTTAGAAAACCCTTTATGGTCTAACCATATTCACATTTGATACACATAAACACCATAATTCACATATTCGATGCACATAAACATCGCGATCCACGTCACTAATACTTACGTACATTGCACCGCTAATTAAAACCAAAATCAATTGTCAAGATGATCAATTACGAGCTAAAATTTTAAAATTTGGGTTTGAAATTTGTAAATACAAAAGAAATGTGTGCTAGGTATGTGAATTTCTCTTATTTTAAAAGTTAAATCTTTACCTGGCTAACAGATGGCCAGAAAATAATTTTACGAAAGTTTTGTAATGCAGATCAGTTGTTTTTTTTTCGTATGATTTTGGTTTTTGAACGACTTTGGCTTTTTTCTGTGCTATGCTTTCATGAAAATAACACGTATTAATTGCTTCTATGGCAAACTGTGTTGATTTGACATTGTCATACTCCTTAAAGATAATAGACTATCAGTTTCAATTTAACTCCTGATTTGACATCTTGATTTGAAGGTGAATGGTAGTCATATTATATCAGAAGAATTGTTATAGTGTTAAGATGAATCCCAAATTAAAAAAATGGTTAAAAGAGCTATATTGAGATGTCTTTTAATTTTAGTGGATGATTTACACACATACAACTAAATTCTTATATATATACACATCCAACACCCAAACTTCGACATTTACATAGATGCAGCCATAAATTTCAAATGTATGTTTTTTGTCCCTGTATTCATGCTGATTTGAGAAGATCTAGGGGCTGTGGCCGGTTTTTTGGGCTAATATGCTTATATAATTGGGAGATTTGAATGTTGTCCTGGTGATTGTTTTTTGGGACTTTTACCTATTGTTGCTAGCTGATTTTATAGAGCCTAAAATGTTGATTGTTGGGGCCTACAAATGTTGTTTTCTGGGGTCGGTTTTGGAGACTTTTGGGACTATTTTTGTGACTTTTTTCGGGCTGTTTTGTGGACCTATTTGGCTGCAGTTTTTGGGCTGATTCGGGGACCTGTTTGGCTGCATTTTTGGGTTGTTTTGGGTACTTGTTTAGCTAGAGTTTTGGGCTGTTTTGGGGACCTGTTTGGCTGCAGTTTTTTTGGCTTGTTTGTGGGACCTGTTTGGCTACAATTTTTTGGGCTGTTTCGGGGACTTGTTTGGCTGCAGTTTTAGGGCTATTTTTTGCCCTGTATTTGTGCCGATTTGAGAGGTTTTAAGAGTCATTCTCTGCTCTACATTCTTACTAATTTGAAGAAGGGTTTGAGGGCCATTATTCGGCTCCATGAGATATTTTAGGGAGCCTTGAGTATTTGCATTGATATCACCCAATCCTGATATGTTTACATATATAACATCTAAACTACATGTACAATTCTTACGCATTTACACATTTAACTCCTAAGGCCCAATATTTTCATTTGAAGCAGTTGGTTATCAAAAACATATGCAGGCTTAAATATAGGCAGTTTTGTAGAATGTGTGCAACCTTGTATAACGAATTATAAAATGTAGGTATTAGATTTGTAAACGTATAAGAATTAGATCTCATATATAAGTATCCCCTCACAACTCGTGATTTTGGGAGAGTTTGATTTTACTCCATTTGCCATGTATTGTTGTTATTTGGAAGAACATTTGGAGGCCGTTTTAGCCTGATTTTCTCATTGTTATAACAGCGATTTAAAATGCTATATCCGGGACTAGTTTAGTCATTGTTTCGGAAACTTCCGAGTGGCTTTTTGGGGATTGCTTTATTTGAAGGGCTTTAAACATTTTTTTGGGCTGATTTGATTATTATTTTGAAAAGAATTTAAGTGTTTCTTAGGCTGATCCACTTGTTGTTTCGACTCTTTGCTTTTGTGATTTTGGAGATGGGTTTGCCTCCTTTTTTTTTCTTTTCTTTTGTTGTTTTCTTTTTCTTGTTTAAATTTTAGTTCATGTACTTATTTTAAATATAAACACACATGTATAATGTTGGCTCTGTATGAACCATTAAGCAAGGCTATAATTTGGATGTTTTCAGAATTTAAGGGTACTGATGATAAAGACATTTGTGAATAAAGGAAAATAATATTGCATCCTACGACATCAGGATCTAACCCAAGAACTTGGTGAAAATGCAGAATGACTATTATTCATCGATACTAGACAACAATGACCCTTGCTTTCTTATACTACATGTATTTCTAGCCCGATACTGTGATTGACTTGTGGACAACTATTTTCTTCAAAATACATAAATATAACAATAAAACAAATACATTTTTTACCATATAAATACTTTTCATTGTCAAATAACAAAAAAATATATGAATGAGAAATCATGAATATTGGATGATACAATCTGAATGTCCACTCGTCGGTTACCTATATTGCGTTAAGTATTGCCCTCCTAAGGTTGTCTTGTTAGAAATTTCTAATTGAATGTCGGACTTTATGTACGTGGATGACCGATGGTTATCTACGGAGTCTTTCAGAAGTGACAAATCTGAGTCTACCCCAAACTTGAACTCTTATGGTTCACTTCTGTCTTTCATGGGTCTGTCAGCCAAATAATGTTGAGGATTCTTTATTTTAGGATTTAATTTAATTTAATTATGGATATATATATACATTATAACTTTATTAAATAAAATTTCAATTTTGAAAGTAACGTTTCAATTTAATTTATATATGACTGATTTTGGAAAGTAATAATATTTTAATTTAGAAAAGTGAGACCGAATGGATCTCACGAATTTGATAATCTAGCTGGTTGAGCACGATACCACAAATAGTACACTATCTTGAATGATAAACATATTATTTGTTGGTAGGCTTAACCACATAAACTAGAGAATTTGTGACGTCTATTTGGTCTGCGAGACCCTTTTTTTTATAAGCTGACAAGTTTCTCTATTTAACATGAAAGATTAAATAAGGTTTAAATTAAGTTAAGTTCTTAAATTCCCTATTGAGGAAAACACCTATAATTAATCACATCTTAGGCAATCGAAATCACCTAAGAAAGATTTCAAACTTTAGGTTTTCGATGTTTAATATAAGAAAATCAAAAGGGAAGAGTTGAAAATGGGGAACAGTTACTTTTAAGAGTCAAAGGAGTGAAAGATAGGGGATGTCACACATCCAAAGGGGAACCCCAGTGACTTCCCAACTATCCTACTATTAGACTTTAATTTTGAAGATATGTTATTTGATGTTTCAACATGTCAATTTTATTATTTAAGACTTACACTCGCACGATATTCGATTGTGCAAATGGCCTAGGAAGATAGGATTTACGTCGTACCGAACGACAACCTCAAAATCTTAAAGATGATTAAGACTTATAATGCACAATAGAGTTGTGCAAAGGCCTAAAACGAAAGTGAGGATTTACGTCACATTAAGCGGACTACCTCGGAATCCTATAGGTTTGTTGTTTATTCTATAAAAATTCCAACTGAAGATCGTCCTTTGTTTCGGTGTTGTAGTCTCGATCGTCGCCCTCCGTCCGCTCGCTTCCTCGTTCCATTTCCTGGAAAAGATACTCAAGTTCCTAAACATATCAGTCATAGGTTCAAGGTTTTTGTGTGTATATATATACAGTTGTTAGATCAGTGGCTCGCCATAGTGACTCCTAAATCATGTGTCATGTTGCCCTCTATCTTAAACGCCCCTACAAGTCTGTAGAAGTAACATAAATAACAAAAAGAAAACATGCTACAAAGCGCAGTAAACAATAAACAGTAACATCGCAAGCATGAACTATATGTACATGCAGTAAAGTGCGGTAAAGGAAAACAGTAAGTAAAGAAATGCAATAAGGTATGCAGTAAAGAAAGTAAAGCGTTGTAAATATAAAACAAACTTGTATGTCTGACCGTTCTGTTGCTCCTGTAAATGAGGTTGGTGTTGCAGGTACAAGTAAACGAGTATGATAAAAGAATTTAATAGATGTGTAAGCACGCATTCACATAAATAGAAATGAATAGCAAAACATACATGAACAACTCAAGAAAAGCCACAAATGATCCATGGTAACTCGAAGAAAACTTTTTGGAAATGCGAAGAAAGTCCAAAGAAAATCAAAAGTGACCTACAAAGTCTCCAATAAAACTGTAGGAAACGTACAAAAAATTTGAGAAAAGAAAGAAAATTGTAAGCATTTGGATCGGGGTATGCTCAGATTTAGTTATTCTCGAGGGACTTCAAAAGGCAATCATCGGTCGTCCGCATGTATAAAGTCTAACATTCAACTAGAAATTTCAAACAATACAATCTTAGGAGGGCAATCTTTAGCCTAGTACAGGTAATTGAGAGTGGACAATTGGATTATAATACTTAAAGTTCATATTTTGGCATGCATATAAGTTTCATGTGTATAAGCAGAATTAATATTTATTTTAGTAGTCAAAATATTTTTTGTAAATAAATAATGTATATGTTCTTATCGTTGTATTTTATAAATTTAATTGTCCACGAGTCGATCACACTGTCGGGCTGGGACCGCCAGCAGCCTAACAGGTAAGGGTCCTCGTTAGTTTAGTGTCGGTGAATAATATTGTCATCCTACATTTTCACTGGGTCCTTAGGTTGGGTCCCGATGTTGTAGGATGTGATATTATTCTGCTCTATCACCGGATGTCTTTGTCATCACAGCCTTGAACCCAAAAAAAGACAACCCAAAAAAATACTGTCCAACTTACGATCTTGTTTGTGGCTTATGTTTCAGACATAAGCACCTAAAACCAAATCAGGAAGCAAGGAAGTGAAATCGAAAAGAAATAAATAAAAAAGAAGATTATCTCACCTCTAAAACTAGTATAAGAAGGAGGCCATAACGGTAGGAGGGTTAGCCTCAAATATTCAACCAATAAAACACCTCAAATAAATAGCAAAATGAGTACAGTCATCAATAGCTAGCTCTTTTCCAAACCGCGGTGTAACAATCCAAAAGAAATGTATCAAAAGGCCCCATTTGCTAGCCCATAACATCTTTGGAAGATACATTTTAGGGGATTCCAAGTTGCTCCCAATTCAATCCAAACCTACTCAAAAGCCGCACTTCGAAAGAGGCCCAAATTGCAACTAAACCCTCCCAATAAATATCAAAAGGGCCTTGCATTGCAATTGATTAGGTCCAATTAACTGGGCATTGAAAACTCCTTCCAAACATCAAGCAAACTGGCTCTCGAAGAAAACGCTCGAATTCCTCAAAACCACGAAGATTAAAGCATTTAAACCCACCCTATGGTCAACAAATTAGGGGTAAAGGTAGCCAAGAGGACACCAAACTCAACACAAAAGAACCCAAATAGTTGATCTCGGGTAGGGGCAGCAAAAACACCACCAAAACCAACACAAAAAAAACCCACACTGCAGATTTCAGGTTAAGGACAACAACGGCACCACCCCAAAACCAACACAAAAAAACCCAACCAGCAGATGTCGTGTAAGGGCAGCAAGGGCACCACGAAAATTGACATAGTAGAGCCCAGCTAGCAGGTTTCGGATAAGGGTAGCAAGCAAACAACCCACACCAACATAGGGAGTACCAACCAGCAGGTTACGGGTAAGGGCAATAGGTTACGGGTAAGGGCAATAGGTTACGGGTGAAGGTAGCATGGGAAATAACCCAAAACAACGCGGGGGAGCACCAGCAAGGGTTTCGAATAGAGCTAGCACGGAAAACAACCCAAAACATACACAGGGAAGCACCAACAAGGGTCTCAAACAGAGCCAGCCATAGAGGAGAAACAAAACAAAATTCTAAAAGCTCCAAAGCAAAAAAAAGAGTAATCTCCTCCATATGTCTCAAACAGAGGGACAACAACCAAACCCCAAAGCAGCAAGTGATCAATTTCATAACCATGCCAAAACCTTTTCGAAAAACTGAAGCCGTGGAATCCACAAAACCAAGCCAGCTCCATAAAACCGAAGTCGTCGGCTCCATAAAACTGAACCGAATGAGTTCATAAAGCCGAGACCACAAGGCTCCACAAAATCAAACCAAACCAGCTCAAAATCGCACAGCCCAACGGGTCCAAAACACTGCAGACTTGTGGCCCTAAAAAAGAAAAGGTTCAGATAACTGCTGGTAAGGGCAGCAGGGAACGAACCAGCAGGGAAAAAAAACGCCCAGTATTTAAGACTGAAACAGCATTCGAACCTCATAGCAATTAAAAAAAAAGTTGGATGGCATTACCATACAGGTGTAATAAGAACAAGACAAAGAAATCTTCACATTGCATAATACTTGAATCATTGCCACTTATAAGTCTAACACCCTTAGCTAATCAAAAAGAATGAAATAATTAAATCATGCTCAACAGAATTGCTAAAGGTCTAACCATCCATGGTAATTTATAGTAATTTTGTAAGGAGATTCCAGGTAAGGCAACCANCTTCAATCATCCACGTACATAAAGCCCGACATTCAATTAGAAATTTCCAACAATACAATATTATGAGTATAACTCTTAACCCAATACAGGTAACCGATTAGTGGGCATTCAGATTGTATCATCCAAAATTAATGATTTATTTTGCATATAGATTTTTGTTATTTGGCAATCAAAAGTATTTACATGCTACGGAATGTATTTGTTTTGTTGTTATTTATGTATTTTGAAGAAACGGGTTGTCCACAAGTCAATTACACTATCGGGTTGAGACTACCTGCAGTCTAAGAAAGTAAGGGTCATCACTAGTCTAGTGTCGGTGAATAATATTATCATCTTATATTTTCACCAAGTCCTTGGGTTAAGTGTCGTAGGATACAAAATTATTCTACTTTATTCGCAAATTTCTTAATCATCACCACCCTTGAACCCCTAAACCATCTGACTTATAGACTTGCTTGATGGTTCATATATATCCAAAGCTGTATATGTGCGCTTATATTTAAACATAAACACATAAATTAAACCATTAAGCAAGAAAAGAAAATAAAACAAAACAAAACAAAAAGAGAAAGTCGATCAACCACAAAAATCATGGAAGCAAAGAGGCGAAACAACAAGTGTAGAATATTTTGTGACAAAACCACTTTGAACCCCTCGTATCCTCGATCTATAGGACCCGTCGAACCATGAGCACCTCTCATTCATCCAGTGGAAGATGATGCACCCCACCCTATTCCCTGGGCGTCTCCTCATTGCTAACCTCCTCCATGACACCCTGCTCGGTAAAAGACATGACTCAGGTAGATTGAGCCAATTTACCCGTGACATCTGAAGCATTTTCTAGAGTGGACTATGATAGGGGTGCTACTCTTCTCAGGCTTCTCGTTGTGGATGGCTCTATCATTATCTGAACCAATTTTCTCAACTCTATGAGGCATGCTCCTGCTGGAATCTCCAACTGTGGGTGGCTGCCTAACTGGTAGTGTGGTCTCCTCTATTTCAGTCATCTCTCCACTTTCAATGTTAAAGTTTGGATATCTTCAAGTGATCAATAAAACTGCAGCTGCAACACATTGATAATAACAGACTTCGGGTCCCCCAAATAATGGGTTGTGGTGTGTTTCTTTAGCTCGACCAAATCATACTTCATCTACAAGTGATCAAATTACGTCGTTAATTTCTCTACTGAAAGATCTCTCTACTGCATGTGGTGGAGCCTCAGAAACATATCCTAGCACTAATGGAATGGGAAGAATTTCTACACATCGTTATCTTCATCTGTTTCCACTTGAAAAACTTATCATTTTCTTCTATTTTCTTCTGCCTCTGCAAGTTGTCCCACCACAAAGAGGTGCTCTTTCTTAATTTGATAGTTGCAAGTTTTACCCTTTTATCTTTCGGCATCTCTTTGTACTCAAAGATCCTTTCAACTAATTGCAGATATTCGATGCAATCATATAAGTTCATACCTCAATCAAACTCTAGTAGATCCACCTTTCTTCCAAAATCTTTGTGTCCTCCAAATGATGTCTCCTCTCTAGGCCCCCTACAATACTAGATTCAGAAAATGCCAAGACCTTTCTTCTTCATCACTGAAATTCTCTCTATGGAAGGGATTAAAATTCTCTTCCTTTCGCCTCTTCAACATTCCCTGTCACCATCAAGTGTAAGCCCCCTGGGTGTCATCCTCAATCCTCCAATCTCTATTGAAATCGACAGATCTCTCATTGTATCTCTTCCCGGATAGTATAACTAGGGTTTAGAGGGTTGCTGATTTTAAAAACCAGCAAGAGAAAATTTGGGGTTAGATCAAAATTTAGCTATAGTTTGGAAATATGAAAGAAAAATTTTGGTGAGGGTGATTTGGGTAGAGGCAAATACTAAGAAACCCAATGATATGACTCAGGTTAGGCTAACTCTGATGTCAAATGATGTCGAAGTTAACCTAAATCCCAATAGAAATGCAAATAATATTGTTGAATTTCAAAAGAAATTACAATCCCAAGACTCATGACAATTAGAAAGACAACACACAAATAATAAAAAAAACCCTAGGTGAGGACGAATATGGTGGCATGCGACTAAGAGGAAGGGAGGAGAGCAGATTGAGAGGTGGTGGTTGCAATGGCACGAGGTTGGCAGGAAGAGCTGGCGGCTGGAAAAAGGGGCATATGGGATAGCTACTAGCAGTAGAGCCGAGAGAGAGGGGGGCTTGGACCCTTCCAGAGGTAGGTTGGAAAGGACCCACGGCGGCTAGAAGTAGGCAGAAAGGTGTTGTCGCGGCTAGAAGGGGGCAAGCAGACTGGCGGCAGTAGGGAAGATGCAAAAGTAGTTGACGACAGTAGGGAATGGGTCGAGATAGTCACTACCTTAGAGCGAGATACAACCAGAAAACCGCCTAGCCATCGAATACAAACCAAGCTAGGGAAAAAGTAGAAATTTGCAATCAAAAACAATACAAAACTGCCCCAAGCAAGCAAACCAACAAATATATAATAGCTATATAGAATAGGAAGGGAAGTCCTCTCCCCTTTGGGCGGCAAATTGAAAAGAAAAGGGGNATATATATATATATATATATATATATATATATATATATATATATATATATATATATATATATTGAAGTAAAATCTCGCTCAAGGCCTTTAATTTCCATGAGCCTATTCAGCCTCCGTCGAGCAGAAAAGAAGAGTAGAAAAGAGAGAAATTACCTTGCTCGAGCCTTCTGAAAGAAACAAAAGGGAAGTCACAGAACTCCCAAACACCAAACCTCAAGCACTAAGTCTTAGCCGAGTAGAGATTTCGGCAGAACCTCCCCCGGACTCAAAATTTTTGTAACCCCTGCATGACCCCCCCTCATGGGGTTTTATACCCGAAGAAGAGGAAGACCGGAAGGGACAGGAAGAGGGAATGTAGTTGTATCATCGATGGATGGCGGGGGATCGCAGAGCCTAGCTAATTAAAAGAAACGAGCGCATAAGGCTCAGATAACCTCAAACATGCCGCAAAGGGAAGCTACGAAGTGAATCGACATATAATCGTGTGCGTCAAAGGGGACGAACACTTCGGATGCAGAAGAAGAAGAAGCTTTGGGCAAAGAGAACAGTGAGTCACCTCGACATGGCGTGGAGGGAACGCTAGGACACAGGCGACCGAACCGCGAAAGCCTAAGCCGTGGGGTGCGGGTATTTAGGTTAAGTAGAATTAGTATTTTATATTATCATTTTTATTTATTTATTTACTTTTTTTTTAAATACTCCTGTTTTCATGTCATTTGTGCATGTCGGGAATTATAGTGATGTGCATATCCTTCCTAGCTAAAATCGACACTCTGGACCGGCTGGTGCAGTCAATTTCATTGTCCGGGGCCATCCGAACAACCCGGCGACGATCGGGTCGAAAACGCATCAAATTCAATTTTCTCAAAATTTTCGCTCGTGATCAATCTTCCAGTAATTGATTCGAGTTTGATCAATCGTGAAGTTTTTTATAGGTGCAAATAATGTTAATTTTGATACCTATATGTATCGAGCGCGTGAATTATAGTATTCGTGCATCGTGATAGTGCGTGGAAGTCACAATTGGTTTCCTAAGGCTTTAGATCCTATGGGGTACTCGACTCGAGTTTTGTTACATTGGTTTTAATCGGCTCAACCGATCTTTGAGGATTTAGAACCCTACATATGAAATTGCAAGGAGTCAAGAAGTGATTCAAATTTCTAGTTGGTGCGGGTCACTGACTAGTCCTTTAAAAGAGTCCAACAGGAAGTCCTAAGTCTAGATCATAGGCTCTAAGTTGAATGAGAGACCTCACCAAAGATGAGGTCAACAATGTCACATGTTATTTTATTTGTCACTTGTTCTTTTATTTACCATTTGATTATTTCACTTTCATATACACACATGTTCGTCATTCTAGTTAAATTCTTTGAAATACTTGTTTATTTTGTCTGTAATATTGACACATTTTGCAGCAGCAGCAACAGACACGGTAGATACGCAAGTTTATTTTATATTTACTACATTTTGTCATATTTACTGCTCTTTTTACAGATTTTCATTACTGTTATTTATATTACTTTACTTTAATGCACTTGTACTATTCTTTTGTTTCTGCATTTACTTATAAAACCTACAGGGCCACCTAGGATAAAGAACAGTAGGAAACCTGGTTAGAAAGCATCCTGACAGACCCTCACACCCAACAGCTGCATGTATAAATAAAACTCTAAACCGTTGACCGATACAATAAGAAGCTTTGAGCAAACTTCGTGGGCAGCACGACGAAGAAGTAGCAGACGAATGATGACTTCTGACAACAACCAACACTTAACAACAAAATAAGATTCACTTCAACTAAACATTTTTATAGAATTAAATAAAAATTTCATAAGACTTTGAGATAGTTCGTTCAGCACGACGTAAATTCTCACTCTATTATTAGGCTTTTGCACAACCCTGTTGTGCAATATAAGTCCCAACAATTTTTAGGATTTTGAAGTCGTTGCTCAGTATGGTGTAAATCCTCCTACTTTCAGACTATTTGTATAATTTGATATTATGGAAGTGAAAGTCCTAAATAAGAATTGGCAAAATTAAACATTAAATAAACATTACTTCAAAAATATAAAATCAAACAATAAGATAATTGGGAGGCCACTGATGTTCTCCTTGGAGCTGTGACATCCCCCTCTACTTTTTCACTCACTTGGACTCTTGAAAACAACTGTTCCTACTTAAGTCACTTCCATTTGAAATTTTTGTATTCAACCTTGAAAACTCAACTTTTAAATCTTGAAGACATAATCACTTATCTTAATCGATAGTTTTCTTAAGTAACTTCAGTCATTTGAGATATAATTAACTATAAAGGATTGTCTCTACAGGGAACAAAAAACTCAGGTAAAATAAATATCTAATCTTTATATTCAATAGGGAAACTTGTCGATCATAAAAAAAAGGTTCACAGACCAAACGGATGTCACAAACTTCTTAATTTAAATAATTGGGCATACTATCAGGTGGTGTGCTTATATTTCGAGATAATGTACTATTTAAACGATCAGATACGTGAGATATATTTGCTCTCATTTATTTCAAAAATTAAAATATTATTTTCCAAATCATAATTACATATATAAATTAAATCAAATTTAAATCATTTTCAAATTTTCGACCAACAAATTCTGACAATATTGTTGGGACTAGTTCATCTCTCCATTTTGATAATGAAGTTTTGTCTGCATACATCAGTAGTGTGTCAATGCCCTTCGTTGTTTATACTTTCTTCTTTTGGCATACCTTCCTCATTTTTTCTTTGGGCAAGTATAATCAACTCCATTTTGGGTTTTAGAACCTATTGTTTAATCATCCTTAAATAGGGAGGTTTCATACTCTTCAAAATTTAAAGTGGCTTGGATCTCCAATGAGTATGGTAGGATAGGAGTGATAAGCGAGGTTTATCGAAGTGAATGCAATGCGAAGTCGGCCGCCCTCTCGCCAGAATTTGTCGGTCAAAATTTTGGAAATGATTTAAATTTGATTTAATTTATATATGCAATTTTGATTTGAAAAATAGTATTTTAATTTTTAAAATAAATGAGAGCATATAAATCTCGTGTATTTAATAGTTTAAATAATTGAGCACGATGTCCTAAGTGATACATAATCTCGAAAGATAAGCATACCAACTGATAGTAGGCTCAATCATTTAAATTAAAAAGTTTGTGACATCTGTTTGGTCTATGAACTTTTTATATATGTGCGACAAGTTCTCTTATCTAATATAAACATTATAAAGAGTTTATTTTACTCAGATTCTTAGTTTCTTATAGAGGCAAACCTCTATAATTAATTACATCTCAAATAACCAAAGTCACTTAAAAAAATTCTCGATTAAGATCAGTGATTCTATCTTCAAGATTTCAAAGTTGAGTTTTCAAGATTGAACACGGAAATTTCAAATGAAAGTGACTAAAGTAAATACAGTTATTTTTAAGAGCCCAGGGGAGAGAAAAAATGCGAGGTGTCTCAACTCCGAGGAGAAGTTCGATGACCTCCCAACTACCCTATTGTTTAGTTTTACATTTTTTAAGTGAAATTTATTTAATATTTAATCATGCCAATTATTATTTAGGATTTATACTTTTATAATACTCAATTATGCAAATAGCTTGAAAGATAGAAGAATTTACATCGTCTCGAACAACGACCTATGAATCCTAAAAAGTGTAAGGACTTATATTACATAATAGAGTTGTGCAAAATGGTAAAGATAGAGTGATAATTTACGTCGTGCTGGACGAACTACCTCGAAGTCATATGGAATTGTTATTTAGTTCTACATAAATGTTTAGTTGAAGTGAATCTTATTTTGTTGTTGAGTGTTAGTTGTTGTCAGAAGTCATCATCCGTTTGCTACATCTTCGTTGTGTTGTCCACGAAGTTTGCTCCAAGCTACTTATCGTATCGGTCATGGGTTTAGGGTTTTATTTGTACATGTAGTTGTTGGGTCTGATAGTCTGTTATAGGGTGCTTTCTAATCAGGTGTTCTACAGTTTTTTATCCTAGGTGGCCCTGCAGATCGTATGAGTAAATGCAGGAACAAAAGAATAGTACAAACGCAATAAAGAAAAACAATATAAAGAGCATTAAAGAAAATAAGTAAAAGGTGCAACAAAGATTATAAAATGCAGTAAATATAGAATAGACCTGCGTATCTGACATATTTGCTGCTGCTGCAAGTCAATATCACAAGCAAAATAAATAAATATAATAGAGAATTTAACTAGCAGAACAAACATGTGTGTATATCGAAATGCAAGAATCAAATTGTAAATAAAAGAATATGTGACAAGTAAAAGAAAATGTGACCTAAAAAAGATAGAAGTAGACCATAAGAATTCATATTTGGGGTGGGCTCAGATTTGTCACTCCCGAAAGACTCCGTAGGCAACCTTCAATCATCCACGTACATAAAGCCCGACATTCAATTAGAAATTTCCAACAATACAATATTATGAGTATAACTCTTAACCCAATACAGGTAACCGATTAGTGGGCATTCAGATTGTATCATCCAAAATTAATGATTTATTTTGCATATAGATTTTTGTTATTTGGCAATCAAAAGTATTTACATGCTACGGAATGTATTTGTTTTGTTGTTATTTATGTATTTTGAAGAAACGGGTTGTCCACAAGTCAATTACACTATCGGGTTGAGACTACCTGCAGTCTAAGAAAGTAAGGGTCATCACTAGTCTAGTGTCGGTGAATAATATTATCATCTTATATTTTCACCAAGTCCTTGGGTTAAGTGTCGTAGGATACAAAATTATTCTACTTTATTCGCAAATTTCTTAATCATCACCACCCTTGAACCCCTAAACCATCTGACTTATAGACTTGCTTGATGGTTCATATATATCCAAAGCTGTATATGTGCGCTTATATTTAAACATAAACACATAAATTAAACCATTAAGCAAGAAAAGAAAATAAAACAAAACAAAACAAAAAGAGAAAGTCGATCAACCACAAAAATCATGGAAGCAAAGAGGCGAAACAACAAGTGTAGAATATTTTGTGACAAAACCACTTTGAACCCCTCGTATCCTCGATCTATAGGACCCGTCGAACCATGAGCACCTCTCATTCATCCAGTGGAAGATGATGCACCCCACCCTATTCCCTGGGCGTCTCCTCATTGCTAACCTCCTCCATGACACCCTGCTCGGTAAAAGACATGACTCAGGTAGATTGAGCCAATTTACCCGTGACATCTGAAGCATTTTCTAGAGTGGACTATGATAGGGGTGCTACTCTTCTCAGGCTTCTCGTTGTGGATGGCTCTATCATTATCTGAACCAATTTTCTCAACTCTATGAGGCATGCTCCTGCTGGAATCTCCAACTGTGGGTGGCTGCCTAACTGGTAGTGTGGTCTCCTCTATTTCAGTCATCTCTCCACTTTCAATGTTAAAGTTTGGATATCTTCAAGTGATCAATAAAACTGCAGCTGCAACACATTGATAATAACAGACTTCGGGTCCCCCAAATAATGGGTTGTGGTGTGTTTCTTTAGCTCGACCAAATCATACTTCATCTACAAGTGATCAAATTACGTCGTTAATTTCTCTACTGAAAGATCTCTCTACTGCATGTGGTGGAGCCTCAGAAACATATCCTAGCACTAATGGAATGGGAAGAATTTCTACACATCGTTATCTTCATCTGTTTCCACTTGAAAAACTTATCATTTTCTTCTATTTTCTTCTGCCTCTGCAAGTTGTCCCACCACAAAGAGGTGCTCTTTCTTAATTTGATAGTTGCAAGTTTTACCCTTTTATCTTTCGGCATCTCTTTGTACTCAAAGATCCTTTCAACTAATTGCAGATATTCGATGCAATCATATAAGTTCATACCTCAATCAAACTCTAGTAGATCCACCTTTCTTCCAAAATCTTTGTGTCCTCCAAATGATGTCTCCTCTCTAGGCCCCCTACAATACTAGATTCAGAAAATGCCAAGACCTTTCTTCTTCATCACTGAAATTCTCTCTATGGAAGGGATTAAAATTCTCTTCCTTTCGCCTCTTCAACATTCCCTGTCACCATCAAGTGTAAGCCCCCTGGGTGTCATCCTCAATCCTCCAATCTCTATTGAAATCGACAGATCTCTCATTGTATCTCTTCCCGGATAGTATAACTAGGGTTTAGAGGGTTGCTGATTTTAAAAACCAGCAAGAGAAAATTTGGGGTTAGATCAAAATTTAGCTATAGTTTGGAAATATGAAAGAAAAATTTTGGTGAGGGTGATTTGGGTAGAGGCAAATACTAAGAAACCCAATGATATGACTCAGGTTAGGCTAACTCTGATGTCAAATGATGTCGAAGTTAACCTAAATCCCAATAGAAATGCAAATAATATTGTTGAATTTCAAAAGAAATTACAATCCCAAGACTCATGACAATTAGAAAGACAACACACAAATAATAAAAAAAACCCTAGGTGAGGACGAATATGGTGGCATGCGACTAAGAGGAAGGGAGGAGAGCAGATTGAGAGGTGGTGGTTGCAATGGCACGAGGTTGGCAGGAAGAGCTGGCGGCTGGAAAAAGGGGCATATGGGATAGCTACTAGCAGTAGAGCCGAGAGAGAGGGGGGCTTGGACCCTTCCAGAGGTAGGTTGGAAAGGACCCACGGCGGCTAGAAGTAGGCAGAAAGGTGTTGTCGCGGCTAGAAGGGGGCAAGCAGACTGGCGGCAGTAGGGAAGATGCAAAAGTAGTTGACGACAGTAGGGAATGGGTCGAGATAGTCACTACCTTAGAGCGAGATACAACCAGAAAACCGCCTAGCCATCGAATACAAACCAAGCTAGGGAAAAAGTAGAAATTTGCAATCAAAAACAATACAAAACTGCCCCAAGCAAGCAAACCAACAAATATATAATAGCTATATAGAATAGGAAGGGAAGTCCTCTCCCCTTTGGGCGGCAAATTGAAAAGAAAAGGGGAGGCGGGCGGCACACAGAGAAAGAAAGGCGGCCGGCGGAAAACAGAGAAGGAAAGCGAGCATGGAGCGGTAACTACCACTCTCACTCGCGGCTGGCCAACTCATCCAATCAAGCTGCTAGACTTCACGCCCCGCGTCAACATATCTAAGGGTAATCATGAAATGCTCTTGAGAAAGCTTGAGAGTTCAAGGAAAACACCGGCGAGACTTTCTTTCTTGTTCTATTTTTTATCCTTTCTTTTGTAATCAAGTTGTGTTACTTGAACTCAATAAAATTATATTTTATTTTTATCTCTTTAATGATGTATCTTATAGTAACCTCAATCAAAAAAATTTGTCGATCCACCGCCAGGTCACAACGCTATTGATTCCAATTGAGGCATGGATCAATTTATACAGGTACAAGGAGGAGAATTTGTTTGAAAATATATTATAGTTTCTTATCTAGATCAAACTACATAATAGATTTTCCCAATCTTCAAAGCCAAAAGTCCAATTTATACGGCTTCTAAAAAGTGCCATCCAAAAATGCAAAATTAGGCAATACAGTAGGATCAAAGTACAAATTCCCAAAAACAAAAATAAGGAATATGCAACAAATTTGCACATAAGTATAGTAACACCAAGCTATGTAGATTAGTTTAGAAAAATAATCAATTAGGCAGGNCAAATTTTATGATTGCTCATAAAATATATAAATAATATACAAGAATATAGAGATATTATATTTGAAAAAAAATATCGGACTTTGCATTAATCTCTATACATTTGTAGATTTCNACTGTAAATTGAATATAAACTATATACACATCATTAATTTTTCTCTAAGTGAGTAGAATGTTCTATTAGGTAGATTGACGCATAGGATATATATCATCATAAGTAATGTGCTAGCAACGCATTTTCATCACCTAACGATAAGTTTAATGGTACTATGATCGTCTGACGATTGTTCCATAACTGAATGTAATTTTGGTAATAATGCATCTACTTTCTATATGGTTTCATTCGACCATCAACCCTTCAAAATAACTGATATATAAGTTGAAATAATGTGGATTATATAGAAGTAAACTGTTGCATTACTTAATCTAGAAGATGTCAATCAACAAGCTTGCACCTAAAAAGAGCAACTCAAATTGTCCATTTTTACATACTCACAAGATAAATATATGACAACAACATCATAATATCGTTAAGATATGGTGTCAAGATAACCTGTAAGCCAAATTTTATGATTGCTCATAAAATATATAAATAATATACAAGAATATAGAGATATTATATTTGAAAAAAAAAATATCGGACTTTGCATTAATCTCTATACATTTTCTAGGCACCTCTCATACTTTATCCCCATTTCAATTGGATATTATAGTTGATATTATTATGAAATTTGAACATATATTTTAAATACATATTTCCTTACATGAAATTTATTTGAATCCTAAAGGCTTGCAAGATAAGCCCCTAAAACTAGGAACATGAAGAGTCGATCTGTCAACATCCAAATGCTCCGAGCACCTTAAACATCGTGCTATCTTAACATGTGTAGACTTTATGAACATATTTAACTCTCTATATAATTGTTATAGCAAAAAACTCATAACAAAAATTATGAAAATACAATTAAATTCTCAAGTAACGGTAAATATTATAAATTTATATGTGATCATAATATATTGAGAAGTAAAAAGCAGNAGAAAAGGTTAACAGAATACGTGGGCTCTCAAACAGTCTTCTTGAAGGCCAAGAAAATTCCTTCAAGATGAACCCCCTTTCCTGCTAGGGCAGTTCTTAATTTTGAATGGAATACAAGAAATCAGTGTTATACAGCAGGTGTAATCCTTATTGATTCTCAATTCCCAACAGAAACAAAATCTCATCTAAAATATATAAGCATAATTACACTGTGATTGCCAGGTCCCAAGCTCTAGATATGAAAAATAGAGGGTTGCTTTAGCTAGTCAACAGCCAGCGAAACATTTATCGAGAAATCATGACATGAATTACATGTTTCGCTACACAATGTGTGACATTCAACTTAGTACTAATAGCATTTTTTTTCCTAAAGATGCTTGACCTAATTTGTTTTTTTACAAATAACTAGTACTGTCGCCTTAAAAGCCTTAAAAGACTTGAAAGGCACATTTGTAAGAGGATTATTTGATAGTTTCGTAACTTATAGGCATCCAGTAAAACTAATCTTAAGAACTCGCATTCACGGGTTGAGGAATTTCAAACAATTAAAATAAATTAAACTTGTAGAAATAGTGGTCCAAATCGACAAAGCAAGAAAAAGACAACCATCCTACAAATTTAGGTTATGCGGGTTCGAATTCGCATCACCTTTACACTTCTATCCCCAACAACCAGCCCGTTTAACGAACTCCAAACCAAAGCATCGTACACCAAGTTCTCCCGCAACGCCTGCGAGATACTTAGAGGAGGCCGGAATGGTTTGGGAACCACCTTCTCCTGCGCTTCTTTCGTTTCGCCGCATTTACTGAATCCCAGTGAAATGTGCGAAGAAGACGAGGAAGGGTTCATCATTGGACAGCCGGCGATATGGAAAGACGTTCGAGAAAATCCGGCGCGATCTCTAGGGAAAGTGGGGATGAAACTGGATATCCAGTTGTGGCTATAGTGGGGAAGAGAAGTGGCGGAAGAAGAAACGCTCGATATGGTCAGGGTGGTCTGAGTGAATGCGATAGAGGAGCAACTCGCGCCCATAATCAAATTGGACGCTGAAAATGAACCCGGCCGTCCGCAATAGCAATAGGGCAATTTATAAAACGAACATATTAATGTATTACTTAAGGCTTATGAGCCCGATTTTATTTAATAAAATTATATATATATATATAATTATAATTATAAAATGTGGGTTTAATGCACATTTCATGCAACAAAAACAGCAAAATTTTTATGTGTTATATATCCAATTTTGATAGTTTTTAATTAAATGATTTATTTAATGATTATATAAAAAATTATTTAAGTTAAAAATTAAAATTAGACAATTATATAAATTAAATAATAATAATAATGATGTTATAATTAATTTTTAAAAATTTTAAAAATAAGTTTTAAATTTAAGATTATTCAAAGGAAAATAACGATTAAATTATTTATATAGCAATGAAAATAATTTAAATTGCTTAAATAATCTATTTTTAATAAATTTGAACTTCCAAAATTAAAAATTTAAAATGATGCAATATGTTTTAAAGTAATTTTAAACTATATTGAAATAATAGTGCATACAAGATAATATAGAAACTTTAAAAATAATGCAAATTTATCTTTTTGGCCTGGTCGAATAGCGTTTGATCCTGAAGTATATTTTGATGGCTCTTAAAATGATTGTTCTTCTAATTGATGCTTCTATTCATCTTCTTCTTCTATCTCTTCTCGATTTGATGTGACAATGGAGTCTTTTGTTCCATGTAAAGTAAAGGCCCGTCAAAATCATGTCTCATATGAAACTGTAAATCGAATTATCCACTCTCAACAGTAGTCAAATGTGCAGCATAAGATGCACATTTGTGTGATGTTGAAAGACATGCAAATGTTGAGGGACCGGGATAAGCAAAATATATTCCTNAAAATTAAAAATTTAAAATGATGCAATATGTTTTAAAGTAATTTTAAACTATATTGAAATAATAGTGCATACGAGATAATATAGAAACTTTAAAAATAATGCAAATTTATCTTTTTGGCCTGGTCGAATAGCATTTGATCCTGAAGTATATTTTGACGGCTCTTAAAATGATTGTTCTTCTAATTGATGCTTCTATTCATCTTCTTCTTCTATCTCTTCTCGATTTGATGTGACAATGGAGTCTCTTGTTCCATGTAAAGTAAAGGCCCGTCAAAATCATGTCTCATATGAAACTGTAAATCGAGTATCCACTCTCAACAGTAGTCAAATGTGCAGCATATGTTGAGGGACCGGGATAAGCAAAATATATTCTCNTGTACATTACCTGATTGAGGTTCGATGCTCTATGTGATGATCCTAATGAGGCTATGCTCGAAGGTGCACTCGTTCTCGATGAACAACTCGAACTTGGCTTGATTAAGACTTGATCATGTTCGTTCAAATTAGTAAATAAACAAGCTTGAAAATTTTTAAAAGCTGGGAACTTAAATGAACTAAAAATAAACATAATCAAATTTGTTCATTTATGTTCACAAACAAACTCATTTGTTCTTTAGCAAGTAACTTGTTAAATACTTGATATTAAGCTTGATAATAATTCGTATCATATGTGATATATTATTTTAATAAAATTTAATTAACATATAATATATATAATAATATATTGAACAGTAATATATTATTATAGCAACAATGGTTTAGATTAATTATTAACTATATATTTATTTTATTAAAGTTTATGTGTTAAGATATTCAAAGATAAGATTTATTTGGTATGTATGAAATACCCATTAAAATTAACTTTAAACTATCACGAACTTCACTTTCCCTCTAGTCTCTCACAGTTTCGTGTCTCCAGGTTTTGCTTGAGACATACGAAAACCCTGAGCTATTGGGGCATACAAGAATCGAAGGCAAAAACTAGATCGCGACGTGCAAGGATCTCAGAGACTCTAATTTGTGTTATATCTTCTCTTTCAATTTTTGTCATAAGTTTGACTTGAAAAAGAAGTGTTGAGAAAGTACAATGCAATCATTGTAAGTTATATATGATTATGAATAAGAATAGTCAATAACTCAATATAAAAAACATCTACAAAATTGTCTAAAAAAGTTAGGAAAAGAACAAGNATGGTTTAGATTAATTATTAACTATATATTTATTTTATTAAAGTTTATGTGTTAAGATATTCAAAGATAAGACTTATTTGGTATGTATGAAATACCCATTAAAATTAACTTTAAACTATCACGAACTTCTCACGAACTTCACTTTCCCTCTAGTCTCTCACAGTTTCGTGTCTCCAAGTTTTGCTTGAGACATACGAAAACCCTGAGCTATTGGGGCATGCAAGAATTGAAGGCAAAAACTAGATCGCGACGTGCAAGGATCTCAGAATCTCTAATTTGTGTTATATCTTCTCTTTCAATTTTTGTCACAAGTTTGACTTAAAAAAAAAGTGTTGAGAAAGTACAATGCAATCATTGTAAGTTATATATGATTAAGAATAAAAATAGTCAATAACTCAATATAAAAAACATCTACAAAATTGTCTAAAAAAGTTAGGAAAAAAACAATTTCATATCATTATGGGAAAACCAACATCAACATTTGAATAGGGGAGTTGGGTGCAAACTTGAAAGTATGATCATGCTAAAAAATGATCATAGATCATGATTTAAAAAATATTTAATCGATAAATTAGCAGGTACATTCAGATTTATCAAATTATTTATTAAATTTTTATATGAAAATCTTAATGCTCATTTGAATTTTTTTCTTTTATTAGCTCGTCTAAATTCTTGTTCAGTTGTCATTAAAAATTAAGTTCAAACACTAAAAAATATAAATAAGTCAAGCTTGAACAATATATGAAAGCTCANCATTTGAATTTTTTTCTTTTATTAGCTCGTCTAAATTCTTGTTCAGTTGTCATTAAAAATTAAGTTCAAACATTAAAAAATATAAATAAGTCAAGCTTGAACAATATATGAAAGCTCGACACAAGCTCAAGTCTAACATGAACATCTTTTAATTATACCAAGCCAAGTTTGAACCATGACATACTCGACTTGATTACAACACTAGTCGCAATGTTTTCATGAGTCATCATGGACATATTTTTTATTGNACACAAGCTCAAGTCTAACATGAACATCTTTTAATTATACCAAGCCAAGTTTGAACCATGACATACTCGACTCGATTACAACACTAGTCGCAATGTTTTCATGAATCATCATGGACATATTTTTTATTATATGACTTCAGTTTTATTATTTTCTTGTACATTTACAAAAAGAAGAAAGAGATTGGAGAGAAGGGACTCTCTTTTGGCCTTTTAGAGGCACCTTGTGCCGTGACTCCCATGGAACCCTTGTCACCTCATCTGCCTGTTAGTTCATCTCCTATGCTTTGTCGAAGGGGGATTAGAAAGCATTTTGTATAGTTTAGGCCTGGAGAATACATCCATCATCTTCATTCACTTTCTTACATAGTTTCTCCCGGATTATGTGAACTTGCATATATTAAGGAACCCGACGTCCAAAAAGGATTAAAAAATTTGTATACCACTTTAGTGTTTAATCACATCTCACATATCAAACACAAAAAATTGTAAGGGAATGTGCGTTTTACTTTAATTAAATTAATATTAGTAATATTCTACTTTTGTGATTTAGAGATTTAAATGTTATACAAGTTATAAAAAAAATTGATGTTAAAAATATAAATGCTTAAAAAGTTTATGATATGTATGTAAGAACATTCCTTTGAGACTATTTGCATATTTTTTTAGCCACTCACTCAAAAACAATTTATCTTAAGCCCTATTAATGGGCCAACCATACATAGTTAATAGTTGACTCATTTCTAAATACAAGAGTACTAAATGAGGCTTGGGCCAAACATATGTAATTAATAGTTGACTAATTTCTAGATACAAGAGTACTAAATGAAGCTATAATAAAATTATCTTAGTCATCATTTAAAATCAAGATCAATTAACAANATAAAAAAAATTGATGTTAAAAATATAAATGCTTAAAAAGTTTATGATATGTATGTAAGAACATTCCTTTGAAACTATTTGCATATTTTTTTAGCCACTCACTCAAAAACAATTTATCTTAAGCCCTATTAATGGGCCAACCATCATAGTTAATAGTTGACTCATTTCTAAATACAAGAGTACTAAATGAGGCTTGGGCCAAACATATGTAATTAATAGTTGACTAATTTCTAGATACAAGAGTACTAAATAAAGCTATAATAAAATTATCTGAGTCATCATTTAAAATCAAGATCAATGAACATTTTTATATTTCATCATGCATGAACCTTTATTCATTGAATTCTAACTAATAGAATTTTAACATATGAATGGTTGAGATTATTTTTTAAATTAAAAAAAAAAAACATTTGGATTTTATACAAGGAGAAAGACAAGCCATTTTTTAAATAAAAGTTTGTAAGAAAATTGTATTTTTTTTAATAATGTTCCATCTCTTTATTTAGTAAGCCAAATGCACATGANATTCATTGAATTCTAACTAATAGAATTTTAACATATGAATGGTTGAGATTATTTTTTAAATTAAAAAAAAAACATTTGGATTTTATACAAGGAGAAAGACAAGCCATTTTTTAAGTAAAAGTTTGTAAGAAAATTGTAATTTTTTTTAATAATGTTCCATCTCTTTATTTAGTAAGCCAAATGCACATGAAAGATGCTAAAAAAATACGTACTTAATAGAATGCCACAAGGGAGTTAATACAAGTGATATGCATACATAAATTATATAAAGATTTTATTTTATAATTAGAATAAAATAAAAAAAATATTGATTTAAAAATAAATTAATGAATTCGTTCTTATAATTATTTATTCTTGATAGCTTGAAACCAGACATTTAAAAGAATATTTTCTATAATACAGTTATTTAAATTTATAAATTCTTCATATATTTTAAAAGATATATCTTTTTAATAATTCATTCATTTGTCTCATAAAAAATACTATTAAGATTAATTTATCTTAATTTTAATATAGCCTTACACAAATATTTTAATGTGATTTAGACATTTTGATATTATATGTAAAAATTGTAAAGATTTAGATGTTAAATATATAAATACATAAAAATTTAATGTTGTGCATCTAAATATGCACGGAATAACCTCGTTGGGAGGAAAAATTATTACGTCCGGAGTCCAATGAATAACATAAGTCCGGAGTCCAATGAATTGCCTTCACGTGGAGCTGATAGGAAAAAAAAAAAACCTAATTTTATTGTGATCGGGTCCGGTAACACAAGGAGAATATTCCTCCGTGTTATTTTTTATTATTCATGTGTTATTGTGGTGATATTAATGCGTTATTGCATTATTATAATACCGAAAATATTTTGAGAAAATAATAATACATTAATTTTATCACAATAATACCTAAATAATGTGAAAAAATAGGGAAAAATTATTTTCTTGTGCTAAAAAGAAATTTTGGTATTTTCTTTTGTCAATTGGACGACCCTGATTTCATTGGAATATTCCCTTGTATCTCTGAACGTAATATTGGGAAAGAAGCGCCGCTTGCATTTTAATTCCCGCGGCGCATTAGTTTCATATTCTTAAAGTCTCCTCTCCTTCGACCCGACTTCTCTTTTTCTAAAGGTGCGCGTTGGCGTCGGTACTAAGCGAAACCTCTGGTCGAGATTCACAGACCTTACATATAAGTATGGTTTCCTCCCTCATTCACTTCTGAACCTTTCTCTTCAGCTTCGCTTTGCCGCATGCGTCATTCAACCGGTTCATATTTCTGCTTCATTGTCCCTGTAAATTTTGAAAAGGAATCATATTTTACGGTTATTCGGGTAAGAGCCATGGGTCTTCTTATTGTATTTCTAGGTAGTTTCCTTTGGTGGTTTCTTTTCAGTTAGTGCATGGAAGTTATTTTTTTTTCCATTGGCTCCGGTTCCTTCGCTTTTCAAATTCTTCCGCTTCACTGTTCTGTTCTTAGTGCCCAGTCACTGATTTTGATTCTGTTAAGAAGGGTAGAGATTCTGAAACGTTTTATTTTGATCTAATAATCCCATTTTTCTCTCCTTATTCTTTTGTTTCAGTCTGCTTTCCTGACGCTGTTGTGAACGTGACAAGTTAATGAAGTTTAGATCTGTTTCGTGTATAGGTATTGTTTGCAACTTGAATTATTGACGAATTTAATTTATCAATTAGTAACATAAGTTTTTTTTTTATTTTTTATTTTGCTTAGGAACGCGTAGTACACTTTATTGTATTTTCAAAATTTGGCTTAAATTCAATGATGAATTTCAATGCCACTGTTTTTGACTTGCTCCAGTATATTTTTCAGGATAT
>JXCR01085834.1:0-46433 GCA_002079205.1 Phalaenopsis hybrid cultivar | reverse complement strand
TGATGACTGCGAGCTGCAAGCGAAAGAGTGCATGTTGTTTTCAGGAACTACTGTTGTGAATGGAAGTTGTTTATGTGTTGTTACCAGTATAGGAATGAACACCGAAATCGGAATGATTCAGAGGCAGATTCATGAAGCTTCACTGGAGGAACACGACAGTCCTCTGAAGAAGAAGCTGGATGAATTCGGGGAAAGGTTGACCTTTGCTATTGGCCTGGTTTGCCTTGTAGTATGGGCCATCAACTACAGAAATTTCATCACTTGGGATGCTCCCAATGCATCCATATGGGATTTTCGCTTCTCATTTGAAAAATGCACGTACTACTTCAAAATAGCCGTTGCGTTGGCTGTGGCTGCCATTCCTGAGGGCCTTCCTGCTGTAATAACTACTTGTTTAGCTCTGGGAACCAGGAAGATGGCACATAAGAATGCGATAGTAAGGAAGCTTCCTTGTGTTGAGACGTTAGGATGTACAACTGTAATATGCTCGGATAAGACAGGAACTCTTACAACAAACCAGATGTCTGTGAATGAGTTTTTCACTCTAGGAGGGAGTGCAATAACTTTTCAGGTTTTTCATGTTGAAGGTTCAACGTTCAATCCAAAGGATGGAGGCATTAGTAAGTGGACCTATGGAAAAATGGAGGCAAATATGCAAATATTAGCTCAGATATGTGCAATCTGCAATGATGCGGGGGTGTATTGCAAAAATTATTTGTTCAGAGCTACAGGACTCCCTACTGAGGCAGCTCTCAAGGTGTGTTATTTTTCTATTTTCTGTGCTCTCTGTGACAGTTTGCTTGCGCTTAGTATAATAGAAAAATAAACCAAAAGACAAGGGTGAGAAGGAACTATCGTTTAGAAGAGTTTCTGGTAGAAAAGCAAAATGCTGAATTTGCATTTGTCGCCGAAAGTAAAATGTCATGGAGCTGTGAAAAAAAAACTAAACAATGTGAACACTATGAATGCTTGCAGAAACAGTATGACTTCACTTAATAAACTGAATCTGATGTTCTGAATTCTTATTGTTTGGTGCATTTTATACTTCTGAAGGTGTTGGTTGAGAAGATAGGAATCCCTGATACGAAGGCCAGGAACAGGTTTTATGATTCAAAGTTTGTTGCTGAACATTCTGTTGGTCATAACACGGTCAAGCTAGGTTTGTTTTGGCATAATTTCTGCATTTTTATTAAAGAAATTTACATACGTGGCATACAATTCTCATGTATTTACAAATCTCACAGCCACTTTCATATTTACATTTATAGCGCTTTGATGTTTAAACCTATGTATGAAAATGTGGATTTCGCTTTTAAAAAATGGTGATAGTGCTATTTTTGATATGATATTAAGGATTTTAATGCTTTGTCTATAAATATTAAAGTTTTGGTGTGAGACGTTAATATGAAAGAATTGTGTGCTATGTAAATGCCTCTTTTTGTCATGTGATTACATAAGCGCTTGTTAATGGATGCATAACAGTACAGGCGTTAATGGTTATGCTGTTCAAGTTATCATTGGTGTATATTTGTTTTTAAATGTTTGTAGGATGCTGTGAGTGGTGGATAAAGAGATCAAAAAGAATTGCCTCTTTGGAGTTTGACAGAATTCGCAAATCTATGAGCGTAATTGTCCGCGAACCAACGGGAGCTAATCGTCTTCTCGTTAAGGTGCGTAATAGCTGAATTACAAAACACACCCAAGATCAAGATTATTGATATTGATCTATAAACTAAAAAAAATTTGGTTATACAATTTGATAAAAATTTATGAAGATTTGACCTCTGATCAAATTTGTTGAAGAAATAGTTGCTTTTAGTACCTCACACAAGGTTTTACTTTCATGCAATGTTTTTGAAACTATAGCCATTAAAATTGCTTTAGTTATTTTTGTTATAATTGTTAAAATATTTTGACTTAATCTAGTGCTCTGCACTATAAAATCGATTAATTATCTCAATGTGTAGATGGCCTATGCTTTAAAGTGTTACTTTTATATGCTTGGTGCTTTGATAAAATAATCTTTAAAGATTATGAAATTTAGCATCTTACTCATTCATATGAAATTTCAGATGAATGATCTTAATTTGCGAAATGAATGTTATATGATTGTATTAGAATTATTAGCTTAATTATTAGACTAATTACTGTTGCAGTTATTATTAGCTATTATTTGCCTTCTTTATTTTTCGTTTTTATATTTATGTATTTTAAAATTGGTCTACTTCTGAATTTGTGTCTTTCTTTTTATTTGGGTCTTATAATACACATTTATATCTTTTTTTCTTATCAATGAAAGTAAGAAGCTCTATTCTCAAAATCTAACATGGTATGAGAGCCATAGTTCTAAATATAGAGCCTCCACCCTAGCCGTCGACCACTTGTAGGTCCTTCCCTTCAGGGCTTCTGTCGCCGACCAACTCAGGTTCTCCCTATTTTTTCCTTCCTGCTACCATACTCAGCGATAGCCTTTGCTGCCAACCCCTCTAAAAGCAACGTAAGCCTCTACCGCCATAGGCCTCAAGTCGTCGGCTCTGTAGAGTACCGCTGGGTTGGCTGGTGGGTGTTTCCGACCATCAGAGATCCTTTTCGCTGGCTTGAATTTTCTCCAGTTCGCCAGTCCTTCCCAGTTGGTGCTTTCAGGGAATTGTACTACCGTCAGGTCTTCTCCTGTCCAGCCTTCAGGATCTTCCAATGTCTCTGCAATCCAACATCACATTTGGTCAGTTGGAATCATGACAGACTCTTTCACCACCGAGCCTTCTCTCATAGGTGTATTTGAGTCCACCGGAGGGCCAACACCAATCTCAATCCCTCCATAGACCGGAGGACTGGAAAATCACATGAACTCCTAATTACAACCCATAAACGGAACGGATCCAATTTTATCTAATGATCCCAAGGCGTGTCTTTATACATTAAAGGACAGGAGAAATTTGGCTATCTCACGGGAATGATTCGTGAATCTCCTAAAACTAACCCAATGTATGAAATATGGGAAGTTGAGAATTTCATGGTCATGTCATGGCCTATTAACACTACAGAGATTGCAAATTAGCCCTTCTTATTTGTTTCTTCCTTCTGCAAGCTCCCTTTAGGCTGCAGTTGGGGATACATACTCAGATGCAGGGAACTCCAACCAACTTTATGAGGTTTCCAAGAAAATTTGCGAGGTGTAACATGGAACGATGACCATGACCCAGTACTACAATGATTTTTTGGCCTTATGCATGGAATGCAATTTTTACTATGACTATACGTAGAAGTCTCTGACGGACTTTTCCCTCTTTCAGATGATCATAGAAAAATATCACATATTTCAGTTACTTGCTGACTTTAACAAAGATCTTGATGAAGTTGGGAGTTGTATCCTTGGTCGGGATCACTTTCCTTCTGCTCATGCCGCATAAATAGAGATTTGACGCGAAGAAAGTCAGAGGCTTCTCATGCTTGGCACTTTCACTAAAGTCAATCATCTGCCTTGGTACTAATAATACTCAACACTCGTCCATGCCATCTCAAGCCACTGACTCCACATATTATTATAGTCACAAACCCAACCATACTCAGGAAAAATGCTGGAAACTCCATGGAAAACCAGCGTAAAACTGTCAGCCAAATACTCCTCATCTTTGGGTTTCACTACAACATCTGAATTTGTTACAATACAACCTGCTCCCACTCGGAACACTCCGAAATCATCCGACTTTCTTAAGAGTCAGATGGAACAATTAATTAAATTGCTTGGTTCTAGTCAGCTCTCTTCTAGTCCATCGACGTCCCATTTTCGTCAAGGTACCATTCCTGTGGCACTCACTTCTTTTGTGTCTTCTAGTCTGTGGATTATTGGTTCAAGTGCCACGGGCCAAATGAATGAACACACTCAAGCTTTCTCGATATATTGCCCTTGCTCTGGGAAAAATACAAATTAAAATAGTTGATGACTTCTGTAACTCTATTGCTGGTAAAGAGTCAGTTGTATTAACAACCAGTCTAACCTTGGAAGATCTGTTACATGTTCCCCTGCTGAAATATAACCTGTTATCAGTTAGTACGTTGACACCAATGATATAGATTGCATTGCTTATTTTTCTCCTGATATTTGTGTCTTTCATGAGCGTTGTTCGGGGATGATGATTAGAACTGCTAAGCGAGTAGCGGGGCTTTACTTCTTCCAAGAGAAAGGCACAGAGATGAGGACACTTTTCCCAGTAATTGCAGTATTTTTTGATCCACACTGAATATTCGATTATGTTGTTGCATTATCGTTTGGGTCATCCCAGTTTTCAATATTTAAAAAAATTATATCCGTTGATGTTTATTAATAAAAATCTTGCTAACTTCAAATGTGAGATTTATCAATTAGATAAACATTATCATGTTCCATATTTATCCTTCTTACACGTCTCCACTCTCTTTTCACTTATTTATAGTGATTTGTGGGGACTCTCTCTTACTTCTAGCTATACTAATAAAAGGTAGTTCCTTACCTAATTGACGATCACACTTGAATGATAAAAAAACTTTTACGCGTTCATTTTGACCCAATTTAAATCATCGATTCAAGTCCTTTGAATCGAAAATGGTCATGAATTTTTTTAAATCTATTTTAGGTGAATTCTTGGTGAGTAAAATCATCCTCTATCATAACTCTTGTACGGACACTCCTTAACAAAATTGGATAGGTGAGAGAAAAAATCGACACCTTGAAGTGGCTCTCTCAATTATGCTTCAATCTAATGTCCCAAAAAAGTTTTGGAATGATGACGTGTTTACTGTCACCTATCTCATCAATAGAGTCTCATAATTTTATAACTCCTTTAGTCATCTTGATGTCTTGTTTCCCTACCAATCAGTTATTCACCACACTTTAACCCAAAATTTTTAGATGCACAACCTTTGTTCGGAACACCGCCCTAAAATAAAATCACGTGGAAAATGTTTATCATTATGTAGAAAATGTTCCTCCTCATAATTAATTTTCTATGTTAGTACCCAGTACCTAGAAATGCAAAATCAAGATTGATGACNTCAAGCTAGGTTTGTTTTGGCATAATTTCTGCATTTTTATTAAAGAAATTTACATACGTGGCATACAATTCTTATGTATTTACAAATCTCACAGCCACTTTCATATTTACATTTATAGCGCTTCGATGTTTAAACCTATGTATGAAAATGTGGATTTCACTTTTAAAAAATGGTGATAGTGCTATTTTTGATATGATATTAAGGATTTTAATGCTATGTCTATTAATATTAAAGTTTTGGGGTGAGACGTTAATATGAAAGAATTGTGTGCTATGTAAATGCCTCTTTTTGTCATGTGATTACATAAGCGCTTGTTAATGGATGCATAACAGTACAGGCATTAATGCTTATGCTGTTCAAATTATCATTGGTGTCTGTTACATAATCATATATATATTTGTTTTTAAATGTTTGTAGGATGCTGTGAGTGGTGGATAAAGAGATCAAAAAGAATTGCCTCTTTGGAGTTTGACAGAGTTCGCAAATCTATGAGCGTAATTGTCCGTGAACCAACGGGAGCTAATCGTCTTCTCGTCAAGGTGCGTAATAGCTGAATTACAAAACACACCCAAGATCAAGATTATTGATATTGATCTATAAACTAAAATAGAATTTGTTATGCAATTTGATAAAATTTTATGAAGATTTGACCTCTGATCAAATTTGTTGAAGAAATAGTTGCTTTTAGTACCTCACACAAGGTGTTACTTTCATGCAATGTTTTTGAACTTATATCCATTAAAATTGCTTTAGTTGTTTTTGTTATAATTGTTAAAATATTTTGAGTTAGTCTAGTGCTCTGCACTATAAAATCGATTAATTATCTCAATGCCTAGATGGCCTATGCTTTAAAGTGTTACTTTTATATGCTTGGTGCTTTGATCAAATAATCTTTAAAGATTATGAAATTTAGCACCATACTCATTCATATGAAGTTTAAGATGAATGATCTTAATTTGCGCAATGAATGTTATATGATTGTATTAAAATTATTAGCCTAATTATTAGGCTAATTATTGATGCAGTTATTATTAGTTTTTATTTGTTTTCTTTATTTCCGTTTCTATATTTATGTATGTCCAAATTGATCTACTTCTGAATTTATGTCTTTCTTTTTATTTGGGTCTTATAATACACATTTATATCTTTTTTTCTTATCAATGAAAGTAAGAAGCTCTATTCTCAAAATCTAACATGGTATCAGAGCCATAGTTCTAAATCTCCCTATTTTTTCCTTCCTGCTGCCATACTCAGTGACAGCCTTTGCTGCCAGCCCCTCTAAAAGCAACGCAAGCCTCTACCGCCATAGGCCTCAAGTCGCCGGTCTCTGTAGAGTGCCGCTGGGTTGGTTGGTGGGTGTTTCCGACCTTTAGAGATCCTTTTCGCTGGCCTGAATTTTCTTTAGTTGGCCCGTCCTTCCCAGTTGGTGCTTTCGGGGAATTGTATTGCCGTCGGGTCTTCTCCTGTCCAGCCTTCAGGATCTTCCGATGTCTCTGCAACCCAACATCACATTTGGTCAGTTGGAATCATGACAGACTCTTCCACCACCGAATCTTCTCTCAAAGGTGTATTTGAGTCCACCGGAGGGTCGACATCTATCTCAGTCCCTTCATAGACCGGAGGATTGGAAAACCACATGAACTCCTAATTACAACCCATAAACGGAACGGATCCAATTTTCTCTAATGATCCCAAGCCGTGTCTTTATCATTAAAGGACGGGAGAAATTTGGTTATCTCACGGGAATGATTCGTGAACCTTCTAAAACTGACCCAATGTATGAAATATGGGAAGTTGAGAATTTCATGGTCATGTCGTGGCCAATTAACTCCACGAAGACTGCAAATTGGCCCTTCTTATATGTTTCTTCCTTCTGCAAGGTCCCTTTAGGCTGCAGTTGGGGATACATACTCAGATGTCGGGAACTCCAACCAACTTTATGAGGTTTCCAAGAAAATTTGCGAGGCGAAACATGGAACGATGACCATGACCCGGTACCACAATGATTTTTGGCCTTATGCATGGAATGCGATTTTTACCATGACTATACGTAGGAATCTCTGACGGACTTTTCCCTCTTTCGGATGATCATAGAAAAATATCACATATTTCAGTTACTTGCTGAATTAACAAAGATCTTAATGAAGTTGGGAGCCATTTCCTTGGTCGGGATCCTCTTCCTTCTGCTCATGCTACATACATAGAGATTTGGCGCGAAGAGAATCAGAGGCTTCTCATGCTTGTCACTTTCACTAAAGTCAATCATTTTCCTTGGTACTAATAACACTCAACACTCGTCCATGCCATCTCAAGCCTGGCTCCACATGTGATTACAGTCACAAACCCAACCATACTCAGGAAAAATGCTGGAAACTCCATGTAAAACTGTCAGCCAAATACTTCTCATCTTTAGGTCTCACTACAATATCTGAATTTGCTACAGTACAACCTGCTCCCACTCGGAACACTCCGAAATCATCTGACCTTCTTAAGAGTCAGATGGAACAATTAATCAAATTGCTTGGATCCAGTCAACTCTCTTCCAGTCCATCGACGTCCCATTTCCGTCAAGGTACCATTCCCGTGGCACTCACTTCTTTTGTGTCTTATAGTCCGTGGATTATTGGTTCAAGTGCCACGGGCCAAATGACTGAATGCACTCAAGCTTTCTCGATATATTGTCCATGCTCTGGGAAATATACAAATTAAAATGGTTGATTACTTCTGTAACTCTATTGCTAGTAAAGAGTCAGTTGTATTAACAACCGGTCTAACCTTGGAAGCTATGTTACATGTGCCCCTGCCGAATATAACCTATTATCAGTTAGTACGCTGACACCAATGATATAAATTGCATTGCTTATTTTTCTCCTGATATTTTTGTCTTTCGTGAGCGTTATTCGGGGATCATGATTAGAACTGCTAAGTGAGTAGCAGGGTATCCAAGAGAAAGGCACAGAGATGAGGACACTTTTCCCAGTAGTTGCAATATTTTTTGATCCACACTGAATATCCGATTATGTTGTTGCATTATCTTTTGGGTCACCCAATTTTCAATATTTAAAACAATTATATCCGTTGATGTTTATTAATAAAAATCTTGCTAACTTCAAATGTGAGATTTATCAATTAGATAAACATCATCATATTCCATATTTATCCTTCTTACACGCCTCCGCTCCTTTTTTACTTATTTACAGTGATTTGTGCGGACTCTCTCGTACTTCCAACTATACTAATACAATGTAGTTCCTTACCTAATTGATGATCACACTTGAATAATAAAAAACTTTTACTCCTTCATTTTGACCCAATTTAAATCGTCGATTCAAGTCTTTCGAACCGACAATGGTCATAAATTTTTTAAACTCTGTTTTAGGTGAATTATTGGTGAGTAAAAACATCCTCAGTCATAACTCTTGTACGGACACTTTTTAACAAAATTGGATAGGTGAGAGAAAAAATCGACACCTTGAAGTGGCTCTCTCAATTATGCTTCAATCTAATGTCCCGAATAGGTTTTGGAATGATGGCGTGTTTACTGCCACTTATCTCATCAATACAGTCCCCATAAAAATTCATAATTTTAGAACTCTTTTAGTCATCTTGATGTCTTGTTTCCCTACCAATCAGTTATTCACCACACTTTAACCCCAAATTTTTAGATGCACAACCTTTGTTCGGAACACCGCCCTAAAATAAAATCACGGGGAAAACGTTTATCATTATGTAGAAAATGTTCATCCTCTACATAATTAATTTTCTATGTTAGTACCTAGTACCTAGAAATGCAAAATCAAGATTGATGATGCTGATACACATTCTAAAACCAACTTGGTGGTTTGATTTGATAACTTCTTATAAAAATTTGACCGTTGATCTCTCTTGATGATAAATAGTTTGTTTGTAATACCACACAAAACTACTACTTTCATATAATATTTTTGAATCAAATCCATTAAAATTGTTCTAGCTGTATTGTTATACACGCAAATTTTTTTTTATTTGATTTAATGTACCCCTTGTCTATTACTAACATGTTATCACAAGAAGAGAAAATTACTAAATTTAACGCAAATTAGCCAATTCTCATTTGTGTTATAAAATGCTTAATTACTGTGGAGCGGCCTTTGTCTCCAAGATTTAACAGCCTTAAAATCTTCGTTAGTTCGAGTCTGTAATTCAGGCGTAAAGTTACATACATTAGCTCTGCTCAGACTCATACNTTCTGTGCTCTCTGTGATAGTTTGCTTGTAGAATATCTTGAGCTTAGTATAATAGAAAAATAAACCAAAAGACAAGGGTGAGAAGGAACTATCGTTAGAAGGGTTTCTGGTAGAAAAGCAAAATGCTGAATTTGCATTTGTCACCGAAAGTAAAATGTCATGGAGCTGTGAAAAAAAAAAACTAAACAATGTGAACACTATGAATGCTTGCAGAAACAGTATGACTTTACTTAATAAACTGAATTTGATGTTCTGAATTCTTATTGTTTGGTGCATTTTATACTTCTGAAGGTGTTGGTTGAGAAGATAGGAATCCCTGATACGAAGGCCAGGAACAGGTTTTATGATTCAAAGTTTGTTGCTGAAGATTCTGTTGGTCATAACACGGTCAAGCTAGGTTTGTTTTGGCATAATTTCTGCATTTTTATTAAAGAAATTTACATACGTGGCATACAATTCTCATGTATTTACAAATCTCACAGCCACTTTCATATTTACATTTATAGCGCTTTGATGTTTAAACCTATGCATGAAAATGTGGATTTCACTTTTAAAAAATGGTGATAGTGCTATTTTTGATATGATATTAAGGATTTTAGTGCTATGTGTATAAATATGAAAGTTTTGGTGTGAGACGTAAATATGAAAGAATTGTGTGCTATGTAAATGCCTTCTTTTGCCATGTGATTACATAAGCGCTTGTTAATGGATGCATAACAGTACAGGTATTAATGCTTATGCTGTTCAAATTATCATTGGTGTCTGTTACATAATCATATATATATTTGTTTTTAAATGTTTGTAGGATGCTGTGAGTGGTGGATAAAGAGATCAAAAAGAATTGCCTCTTTGGAGTTTGACAGAGTTCGCAAATCTATGAGTGTAATTGTCCGTGAACCAACGGGAGCTAATCGTCTTCTCGTCAAGGTGCGTAACAGCTGAATTACAAAACACACCCAAGATCAAGATTATTGATATTGATCTATAAACTAAAGAAGATTTGGTTATGCAATTTGATAAAATTTTATGAAGATTTGACCTCTGATCAAATTTTTTGAAGATATAGTTGCTTTTAGTTCCTCACACAAGGTGTTACTTTCATGCAATGTTTTTGAAATTATATCCATTAAAATGTCTTTAGTTGTTTTTGTTATAATTGTTAAAATATTTTGAGTTAATCTAGTGCTCTGCACTATAAAATCGATTAATTATCTCAATGTCTAGATGGCCTATGCTTTAAAGTGTTACTTTTATATATGCTTGGTGCTTTGATCAAACAATCTTTAAAGATTATGAAATTTAGCACCTTACTCATTCACATGAAGTTTCAGATGAATGATCTTAATTTGTGAAATGAATGTTATATGATTGTATTAGAATTATTAGCCTAATTTTAGGCTAATTACTGTTGCGGTTATTATTAGCTTTTATTTGCTTTCTTTATTTTCCGTTTTTATATTTATGTATTTTCAAATTGGTCTACCTCAGAAATTATGTCTTTCTTTTTATTTGGGTCTTATAATACACATTTATATCTTTTTTTCTTATCAATGAAAGTAAGAAGTTCTATTCTCAAAATCTAACATGGTATTAGAGCCATAATTCTAAATCTCCCTATTTTTTCCTTCCTGCTGCCATACTCAGTGACAACCTTTGCTGCCAACCCCTTTAAAAGCAACGCAAGCCTCTACCGCCATAGGCCTCAAGTCGTCAGTCTCTATAGAGTGCTGCTGGGTTGGCTGGTGGGTGTTTCCGACCATCAGAGATCCTTTTCGCTCGCCTGAATTTTCTCCAGTTGGCCCGTCCTTCCCAGTTGGTGCTTTCAGGGAATTGTACTGTCATCGGGTCTTCTCTTGTCCAGCCTTTAGGATCTTCTTATGTCTCTGCAACCAACATCACATTTGGTCAGTTGGAATCATGACAGACTCTTCCACCACCGAGCCTTTTCTCAAAGGTGTATTTGAGTCCACCGGAGGGTCGACACCTATCTCAATCCCTCCATAGACCGGAGGACTGAAAAACCACATGAACTCCTAATTACAACCCATAAACGAAACAGATCCAATTTTCTCTAATGATCCCAAGCCGTGTCTTTATTCATTAAAGGACGGGAGAAATTTGGCTATCTTATGGGAATGATTCGTGAACCTCCTAAAACTGACCCAATATATGAAATATGGGAAGTTGAGAATTTCATGTTCATGTCGTGGACAATTAACTCCACGGAGACTGCAAATTGGCCCTTCTTATATGTTTCTTCCTTCTGCAAACTCCCTTTAGGCTGCAGTTGGGGATACATAATCAGATATAGGGAACTCCAACCAACTTTATGAGATTTCCAAGAAAATTTGCGAGGCGAAACATGGAACGATGACCATGACCCGGTACTACAATGATTTTTGGCCTTATGCATCGAATGCAATTTTTACTATGACTATACATAGGAATCTTTGACGGACTTTTCCCTCTTTCGGATGATCATAGAAAAATATCACATATTTCAGTTATTTGTTGAATTTAACAAAGATCTTAATGATGTTGGGAGCCGTATCCTTGGTCGAGATCCCCTTCCTTCTGCTCATGCTGCATACATAGAGATTTAACGCTAAGAGAGTCAGAAGCTTCTCATGCACGTCACTTTCACTAAAGTCAATCATCTGCCTTGGTACTAATAATACTCAACACTCATCCATGCCATCTCGAGCAACTGGCTCCACATATGATTACAATCACAAACCCAACCATACTCAGTAAAAATGCTGGAAACTCCATGTAAAACTGTCAGCCAAATACTCCTCATCTTTGGGTCTCACTACAACATCTGAATTTGCTACAGTACGACCTGCTCCCACTCGGAACACTCCAAAATCGTTTGACTTTCTTAAGAGTCAAATGGAACAATTAATCAAATTGCTTGGATCCAGTCATCTCTCTTCCAGTCCATTGACGTCCCATTTTCGTCAAGGTACCATTCTTGTGGCACTCACTTCTTTTGTGTCTTATAGTCCGTGGATTATTGGTTCAAGTGTCACGGGTCAAATGGCTGAATGCACTCAAGCTTTTTTGATATATTGCCCATGCTCTGGGAAAGATACAAATTAAAATGGTTGATTACTTCTGTAACTCTATTGCTGGTAAAGAGTTAGTTGTATTAACAACCGGTCTAACCTTGGAAGCTCTGTTACATGTTCCCTTGCTGAAATATAACCTGTTATCAGTTAGTACGCTGACACCAATGATATAAATTGTATTGCTTATTTTTCTCCTGATATTTGTGTCTTTCGTGAGCGTTATTTAGGGATCATGATTAGAACTGCTAAGGAGTAGCAGGTCTTTACTTCTTCCAAGAGAAAGTCACAGAGATGAGGACAATTTTCCCAGTAGTTGCAGTAGTTTTTGATCCACACTGAATATCCGATGATGTTGTTGCATTATCTTTTGGGTCATCCCAATTTTCAATATTTAAAACAATTATATCCGTTGATGTTTATTAATAAAAACCTTGCTAACTTCAAATGTGGGATTTATCATTTAGATAAACATCATTATGTCCCATATTTATCCTTCTTACATGCCTCCGCTCCTTTTTCACTTATTTACAGTGATTTGTGGGGACTCTCTCGTACTTCCAACTATACTAATAAACGGTAGTTCCTCACCTAATTGATGATCACACTTGAATGATAAAAAACTTTTACTCCTTCATTTTGACCCAATTTAAATTGTTGATTCAAGTCCATCGAACCGACAATGGTCATGAATTTTTTTAATTCTATTTTAGGTGAATTCTTGGTGATTAAAAACATCCTCTATCATAACTCTTGTACGGACACTTTTTAACAAAATTGGATAGGTGAGAAAAAAAATCGACACCTTGAAGTGGCTCTCTCAATTATGCTTCAATCTAATGTCCCGAAAATGTTTTGGAATGATGACGTGTTTACTGCCACTTATCTCATCAATAGAGTCCCCATAAAAATTCATAATTTTAGAACTCCTTTATTCATCTTGATGTCTTGTTTCCCTACCAATCAGTTATTCACCACACTTTAACCCCAAATCTTTAGATGCACAACTTTTGTTCGGAACACCGCCCTAAAATAAAATCACGTGGAAAACGTTTATCATTATGTAGAAAATGTTCATCCTCCACATAATTAATTTTCTATGTTAATACCCAGTACCTAGATATGCAAAATCAAGATTGATGATGCTGATACACATTCTAAAACCAACTTGGTGGTTTTGATGATAAATAATTTGTTTGTAATACCCACACAAAATCTACTACTTTCATATAATATTTTTGAATTCAAATCCATTAAAATTGTTCTAGCTGTATTGTTATACACGCAATTTTTTTTTTATTTGATTTAATGTACCCCTTGTCTATTACTAACATGTTATCACAAGAAGAGAAAATTACTAAATTTAACGCAAATTAGCTAATTCTCATTTGTGTTATAAAATGCTTAATTACTGTGGAGCAGCCTTTGTCTCCAAGATTTAACAGCCTTAAAATCTTCGGTAGTTTGAGTTTGTAATTCAGGCGTAAAGTTACATACATTAGTCTCTCCTCAAACTCATACTTTTGGTCCATGATGCATTAAAATGCTTTAAAATTTTAGCAAATCATATTAAATGCTTGTCTATGCAATAATTTATTTTTTTAATTTAATTTCATTATTTTTTCTCATTTGTTTTACATATTTAGGGTGCTGTTGAATGTGTTTTGGAACGAAGTACCCATGTGCAGCTCTCAGATAAGTCAGTTGTTCAACTGGAGGAGCAATGCAGGCAGCTGATACTTCTTAGAGTTCATGATATGAGTTCAAAAGGCCTGCGTTGCTTAGGTTTTGCGTATAAAGATGATTTGGGAGAGTTTTCTGATTACTTTACAGACAGTCATCCTGCACATATGAAGCTTCTCGATCCAAACAACTACTCTGAAATTGAAAGCAATCTAATCTTCGTTGGCGTTGTTGGTCTTAGAGTAAGTTACCTTGCTAGTATTAGTAAAGAGTAAAGTGTCAAAATAATCTCCTGATTATTCACATGAGTTCATTTTAATCCCAAAGTCTATAAAAGTTTCAAATTTGTTTGATGACTATTTAGATGGAGCGCTATTTACGTTTGGAGAACGCATGCAACTCTCCGTGCGTAATCCCCTTCTAATAATTGGTCAATAACCTCTGCAAAGATTATGTGGGGTTATTGCGGAGTTATTTCAGACGTTATTTGAAGTCAGCACCCTTCACAATTACAAAAAATTATTCCATACGGACAGCGTATGCAGAGATGCATACTTTGTCCAATCTCAATCGTCGATCAGAGCAAATATGTATTTCGTTGGGCCCCATTTTTAATTTTTTTTCCTTAAAAAAAACCTGATCGACGGTCGAAATCGGACCGCGTATGCATACGCTGTCCGTATGGAATAATTTTTCCGCAGTTACACTTTCACATTCCACAGTTACACTTACTTTTTCTATGGTGTAAGTTTATTGACTCCAAATAACGCCGAAATAACTCCACAATAACTCCCCAATAACTTTCGCAGAGGTTATTGGGAGGGGATTACGCACGGAGAGTTGTGTGCGTATTCCGTACGTAAATATTTTCGCTTTAAATGGAGGACTATTTTGGTCTCCATTAAAAGAGTATGGGAAATAAGGGCATTTTTATTGACTCGGCTAAAATAGCGCCCTTTAAAGAGATGGACNGACAGTCATCCTGCACATATGAAGCTTCTCGATCCAAACAACTACTCTGAAATCGAAAGCAATCTAATCTTCGTTGGCGTTGTTGGTCTTAGAGTAAGTTACCTTGCTAGTATTAGCAAAGAGTAAGTGTCAAAATAATCTCCTGATTATCCACATGAGTTCATTTTAGTCCTAGAGTCTATAAAAGTTTCAAATTAGTCCGATGATTATTTAAATGGAGCGCTATTTACGTTTGGATAACGCATGCAGCTCTCCGTGCGTAATTCCCTTCTAATAACTGCTCAATAACCTCTGCGAAGATTATGTGGGGTTATTGCGGAGTTATTTTAGACATTATTTGGAGTCAGCACCCTTCGCAATTACGAAAAATTATTCCATATGAACAGCGTATGCAGAGATGCATATGCTGTCCAATCTCGACCGTCGATCAAAGAAAATGTGTATTTCGTTGGCCCCATTTTTAATTTTTTTTTCCTTAAAAAAACCTGATTAACGGTCGAGATCGGACCGCATATGCATACGTTGTCTGTATGGAATAATTTTTTCGCAGTTACACGTTCACATTCCACAGTTACACTTACTTTTTATATGGTGTAAGTTTATTGACTCCAAATAACGCCGAAATAACTCCGCAATAACCCCCCCAATAACCTTCGTAGATGTTATTGAGAGGTTATTGGGAGGGGATTACGCACGGAGAGCTGCGTGCGTATTCCGTACGTAAATATTTTCACTTTAAATGGAGGACTATTTTGGTTTCCATTAAAAGAGTGGGAAATAAGTTGGCATTTTTATTGACTCGGCTAAAATAACACCCTTTAAAGAGACGGATCATTTTGACACTTTTCTCTATCACTAAACTCCTATTAAGAACAACAATCAACACTAATGCTGATTTTTTTTTTCCAGGATCCTCCTCGTGCAGAAGTTTATAAAGCCATTGAAGATTGTAGAGGAGCTGGAATTAAGGTAATGGTGATAACTGGAGACAACAAGTCTACTGCAGAAGCAATCTGTCAGGAAATTGGATTATTTCCTCGCCTACAAACTGTTAAGTGGAGGAGTTTCACTGGCAAAGAGTTCAGTAGCCTTCACATTAGTCAGAAAGTCGAAATTCTGTCGAAGACCGGAGGCTTAGTTTTCTCTCGCGCCGAGCCACGGCACAAACAAGACATTGTGAANTAAGTGGAGGAGTTTCACTGGCAAAGAGTTCAGTAGCCTTCACATTAGTCAGAAAGTCGAAATTCTGTCGAAAACCGGAGGCTTAGTTTTCTCTCGCGCCGAGCCACGACACAAACAAGACATTGTGAGGCTGCTCCAGGACATGGGTGAGGTTGTTGCAATGACAGGAGATGGCATTAATGATGCTCCTGCACTTAAACTTGCTGACATTGGAATTTCTATGGGTATCACTGGAACTGAGGTTTCATTCTCTTGCCTCCCTACCTTTAATATATTAAATTTAAATTTATAATATTACTTTAATTTTATAATATTAATTTAAATGTCGCACGCTTAAATTATTTTTCTTAAGATTCTCTCTTTGTCCCTTTCAAGGTTGCAAAGGAGGCTTCTGATATGATTCTGGCCGATGACAATTTTAGCACAATTGTTGCTGCTGTAGCAGAAGGACGTGCAATATACAATAACATGAAATCTTTCATTAGGTGTTGTAATTTCTTCTCCTTGCATTAAGATACCATTAAATAAGGAAGATTTAGGTGGTATAATTGTGACGAGCAAAATTTTGGTGTTGGATGTGTAAATACATAAGAATTAAAGAAAAATTTGCGTACGTAAGATGTACACAGTGCCGTCGTACATGCCGTACGTCAAAGATGTAGGTTACATGAGATATAACGCGAATATAACTTCAAATATGTTCTGAATAACCTCTCTGACATTNTAATATTAATTTAAATGTCGCACGCTTAAATTATTTTTCTTAAGATTCTCTCTTTGTCCCTTTCAAGGTTGCGAAGGAGGCTTCTGATATGATTCTGGCCGATGACAATTTTAGCACAATTGTTGCAGCTGTAGCAGAAGGACGTGCAATATACAATAACATGAAATCTTTCATTAGGTGTTGTAATTTCTTCTCCTTGCATTAAAATACCATTAAATAAGGAAGATTTAGGTGGTGCAATTGTAACGAGCAAAATTTTGGTGTTGGATATGTAAATACATAAGAATTAAAGAAAAATTTGCGTACGTAAGATGTACGCAGTGCCGTCGTACATGCCGTAAGTCAAAGATGTAGGTTACATGAGATATAACGCGGATATAACTCCAAATATCCTTGGAATAACCTCTCTAACATCTTCCGTACTCAAATTTTTCTTGATTGAGGGGCGTGAATCACTAGAGTTTTCTCCTTTTGCAGGTACATGATATCATCTAATGTAGGTGAGGTGATCTCCATCTTTCTTACCGCGGCTCTTGGAATACCAGAATGCTTGATACCAGTTCAATTACTATGGGTCAATTTGGTTACCGATGGCCCTCCTGCTACCGCCCTCGGCTTCAACCCTGCTGATGTTGATATCATGCAAAAATCTCCCCGTNGACAGTCATCCTGCACATATGAAGCTTCTCGATCCAAACAACTACTCTGAAATCGAAAGCAATCTAATCTTCATTGGCGTTGTTGGTCTTAGAGTAAGTTACCTTGTTAGTATTAGCAAAGAGTAAGTGTCAAAATAATCTCCTGATTATTCACATGAGTTCATTTTAGTCCCAGAGTCTATAAAAGTTTCAAATTAGTCCGATGACTATTTAAATGGAGCGCTATTTACGTTTGGAGAACGCATGCAGCTCTCCGTGCGTATTCACCTTCTAATAACTGCTCAATAACCTCTGTGAAGATTATGGGGGGTTATTTCGGAGTTATTTTAGACATTATTTGGAGTCAGCACCCTTCGCAATTACGAAAAATTATTCCATACGAACAACGTATGCAGAGATGCATATGCTGTCCTATCTCGACCGTCGATCAAAGCAAATGGGTATTTCGTTGGCCCCATTTTTAATTTTTTTTTTCTTAAAAAAACCTGATCAACGGTCGAGATCGGACCGCATATGCATACGCTGTCCGTATGGAATAATTTTTTCGCAGTTACACTTTCACTTTCCACAGTTACACTTACTTTTTATATGGTGTAAGTTTATTGACTCCAAATAACGCCGAAATAACTCCGCAATAACCCCCCCAATAACCTTCGCAGAGGTTATTGAGAGGTTATTGGGAGGGGATTACGCACGGAGAGCTGCGTGCGTATTTCGTACGTAAATATTTTCGCTTTAAATGGAGGACTATTTTGGTCTCCATTAAAAGAGTGGGAAATAAGTTGACATTTTTATTGACACAGCTAAAATAGCACCCTTTAAAGAGACGGATCATTTTGACACTTTTCTCTATCACTAAACTCCTATTAAGAACAACAATCAACACTAATGTTGATTTTTTTTTTCCAGGATCCTCCTCGTCCAGAAGTTTATAAAGCCATTGAAGATTGTAGAGGAGCAGAAATTAAGGTAATGGTGATAACTGGAGACAACAAGTCTACTGCAGAAGCAATCTGTCAGGAAATTGGATTATTTCCTCGCCTACAAACTGTTAAGTGGAGGAGTTTCACTGGCAAAGAGTTCAGTAGCCTTCACATTAGTCAGAAAGTCGAAATTTTGTCGAAGACCGGAGGCTTAGTTTTCTCTCGTGCCGAGCCACGACACAAACAAGACATTGTGAGGCTGCTCCAGGACATGGGTGAGGTTGTTGCAATGACAGGAGATGGCATTAATGATGCTCCTGCACTTAAACTTGCTGACATTGGAATTTCTATGGGTATCACTGGAACTGAGGTTTCATTCTCTTGCCTCCCTACCTTTAATATATTAAATTTAAATTTATAATATTACTTTAATTTTATAATATTAATTTAAATGCTGTACGCTTAAATTATTTTTCTTAAGATTGTCTCTTTGTCCCTTTCAAGGTTGCAAAGGAGGCTTCTGATATGATTCTTGCCGATGACAATTTTAGCACAATTGTTGCTGCTGTAGCAGAAGGACGTGCAATATACAATAACATGAAATCTTTCATTAGGTGTTGTAATTTCTTCTCCTTGCATTAAGATACCATTAAATAAGGAAGATTTAGGTGGTATAATTGTGAGGAGCAAAATTTTGGTGTTGGATATGTAAATACATAGGAATTAAAGAAAAAATTGCCAAGTAAGATGTGCGCAGTGCCGAGCACGTCAGAGAGGTAGGTTACAGAGATGTTACAGAAATATCCTCTGAATAACCTACCTACATCTTCCGTACTCAAATTTTTCTTGATTGAGGGGCCTGAATCACTAGAGTTTTCTCCTTTTGCAGGTACATGATATCATCTAATGTAGGTGAGGTGATCTCCATCTTTCTTACCGCGGCTCTTGGAATACCAGAATGTTTGATACCAGTTCAATTACTATGGGTCAATTTGGTTACCGATGGCCCTCCTGCCACCGCCCTCGGTTTCAACCCTGCTGATGTTGATATCATGCAAAAATCTCCTCGCAAGAGTGACGATGCACTCATTAGTTCTTGGATCCTCATCCGCTACATGGTATGGTTTAGATTTATAGATGCAGATTGACATGGCACACACTATTTCTCATGAAATAAGCCATACTTTTACAGGTGATTGGTTCTTATGTAGGCTTGGCTACCGTCGGCATCTTCATTCTATGGTACACACAGCCCTCTTTCATCGGCATTGATCTCACAAGCGACGGCCATACCCTAGTCTCACTCGCCGAGCTCAGATCATGGAGTGAATGCCATACATGGGCAGATTTCTCTCCAGATCCATTCTTGGCTGGAAACAGGGTCATCTCCTTCTCGGATCCCTGCGAATACTTCACAGCCGGAAAGATTAAAGCCGCCACGCTTTCGCTCTCCGTTCTGGTTGCGATCGAGATGTTCAATTCTCTGAACGCCTTGTCGGAGGAAAACAGCCTGGTTAGAATGCCTCCTTGGAGAAATCCATGGCTGCTTGTTGCGATGGGGGTTTCGCTGAGTCTTCATGCTTTCATTCTCTATGTTCCATTTTTGTCGAGCGTGTTCGGCGTGGTTGCTCTCAGTCTGAAGGAGTGGATTCTGGTTTTGGTGGTATCTTTCCCGGTGGTGCTGATTGATGAGTTTCTGAAGTTTGTGGGACGGAGGTTATGGGCAGTAGATCGCCACAAGCATAAGCCAGAGTAGAAGGTTTTGATTGTTGTAGATATCCAAGGTGTGAATTTGGAGAAAAATTTACGTAAGTAAGATGTACGCAGCAGTGTTGGGTATGTAAGGTAGGTTATAAAGAGGGCATTGAGTGTTATATCCACGTTATACCCCTTATATAAACTCCTTGTAACCTACCTATAACTAGTAAGTTTTACGTTTCTGTTTTCATAGATTTATAAGTTACATGCATGTTGCAGGTAGGTTACAGAGAGGTTGTAGGGAATATAATGCGGGTATCTTACGTACATAAATTTTTCTCGTGAATTTGCAACCATTATACAAAAATGTAAGTGAAGAAAAATATCAATAGCAAATATAGTAAGCTTTCCTCTTTGGGCCTTATAATATATTTTTTATGCATTTTTTTTTTCTTTTATGTTGGCTAAAATGATTTTGATGTTGTTGAGGGATGGCATACTGGGCTCATGTAGAGTCTTATCATATTAGTTTTGGGGCATTTACATACATAACACCCAAGTCCAATGTATTTACCATATTTAACACCCAAATTTTGCTTTTATCCTTTTACCACATAAATCTTTCATGTCACATAAAAAAAATGCAATTTTTTTTTTTCTTACTTCAAAAACTCAAATGTACTTTTTCATGCATCGTTAAGGAGGCATATAAGTAAAAAATGAAGCTCAGATGTTATATATGTAAATATATAATAATTGAATGGTTCATATGTAAATGCTCTATTAATTTCTTGATGGATGGGCATTAACTGAAAATATAAACAAATATATAAGTTTAAAAATTAATATTTTAGTTACTCCGTTATTGTTTTCATTTTCAAAAAGGTTTTATTTTTATCTCTAAATGTTTGCAATTTTTTTTTCTTACTTGAAATAGAACATTTTTCTTAAATAATCGGGGACTGTTTGGTTCAATTTCTTTTGATTTAGACTATGTTATTTATAGTAAAAGGTTTAAGTTTGATGTTCTCCTTCATTGAAGTATTATAAATAACATTAATAGCTAAGCTTAGCACAACTTTTAATGTTTTTTAGATAATATTGCTATAATGATAATGGTGCTATACATATGGAAATATTATAATTCAAATGTTACAAGGATGACAAGTTATCCGTACAAAAGTTTGTAATTTAATAGAAGTGAAGGTGTTTGATTGATAATATATGTGAGTTAAAAAACATTCATTCAAAAAATTAACAAGAATATGCAATTCGAAAAGTACAGCATGGGGAACATTACATATTATTGTGTGCAAGTAAATTTGTAGCGGTAGAGTGATATATTTACGTCCTAATATTATGCGAAAAAGCAACTCGCATACAAATAAGAAGAAAAATCAATAGAGAATAACTATAGCTTTTACATGAAAAACCCGAAACCATAAAAACCATGTCGATGTAGGTTACGAGACTCTATCGGCTCTTGAATAGCCGGAAGCAATATTACACAAGTGGGCGTTATCAAAGTGAATTCTGCTAGAGGAGTGATGGAATTTTTTAGGGAAGTGATGGTGACCTGGAAGCGATCAAAGAAGATCGACAGTAGAGGTAATGTGCTAGAAAATTTGATGCTAGTGTCGTCGATAACGTGAAAACGGTGATGGTCAGGTAGTAGAGGTCTAGTCGTAGCGACAATCCAATGACCGTAGTTTGACAGCAATGATAGTGGTGTTCGGACAATGAAGTTCTGGCGACGGCGGCCAAACAACGGTGGTCCAACTACTGTAAGAATGGTGGTCAGACACCACTTGTCCGACAACAATGACCCGTTGATGATGGTTTAAAGATGACAATAGTGGTGGCCATGTAGTTGTAGTCTTATGGTGGTGGTGGCTAGGCGACGATGGTCCAAGGATGGCAATGGTGGTGGTTGGGTAACAGTAGTTCGACAATGGAGACTAGAGTGTGGTCGTTTTGCAGTGACAACAGTGATGGTCGAACAACAGTGGTCTAGTTATGATGATGGGAAGACAATGGTAATCTGACAGTAGGGATGGTGGTGGCAGGGTAGTGGTGGTCCGATGTCGATAGTGGCCATATGAAGGTGGTATGACGATAGTAACAGTGATGTCTGAATAGCAGTGTTCTAGTGGTAGCAGTGGCCAGATGGCTGTGATGAAACTCATAACCCTTAAAAGCTTGGAGCTTCTTTAGCTTTCTTCTCCAGGCTTAGACCCCCTTCATGAAAAGAGTGAGAGTCTATTTATAGATTTGGTGAGTAGCATGCTTCTTAAATACAATATGAATCCATACCACTCCATTCGATGACTTAGAGTGAACCCTTTGATCAGATGATATTTTAAGAGTATTTAAGCTTCTTGATGATGTAAGAATTACGTGATCTTGGGCCTATTGAACTTATCTCATCGAGATGCTCGATATGACTATAAATTTGTTAGATTTGAAAATCATTTGATTCCCATAATATATTTCAAAATCTCTTATTATGCTTTAAGTGTCTTGTTTAGGCTCACTTGGACTGGGATTGAATTATGTTTTTTTATCAATTGACTCATTTATCAAGACACTTCATTTGAATCATAATATATGTAATTAAATATTTGAAGCTTTTAGCTCCGACGTGCATCAAGATTCATGCTTCATTAAGCCAATATTTTGGGGACATATCAAGTATGTATTTCATATCAACTGGCTCGTTTAGATTCTATTTATGTTAAGAGAGACAGAGATAGACCGAAAAAAAATTAGGCATACTGTATAAAAAATGATCTTAATCTATTAGAATTAAATGATAATATGACTTCTAATAGGACATAATGGAGAAAAAAAACTCGTGTAGCCGACCCGACCACTTAATGGGATAAAGACTAATTGTTATCGTCATTGTTTTATATGGTAAATATTGCCTCTAATTTATTTGCATGGCATTTTTTTAGCGCTTTAGAAAGGTTGAAAATTGCAGATGGTTTTAAAATAAGATAACAGGCATGAACCCAAGTTTTCCTGTCAACTCATGGTTTCACGAGCGCAGGACGTCATATAAAAATTGAAACTATAGGTTGGAATTTTGTTGCAAATTTTGATATTTGAGTGTGGATTTGATAAACATATGAAAACTGTTGTTAATTTTATAAATAATAAACTTTAAATGCTATATTAGTATGTAAGTGCCACAATTGATGTGATTGAATCGGAGGTTCAACCTGATGACCAATAAAATCATAAATGTATTTAAAAATAACAATACATAAGAGTTACATCCCACTCAATCCTTATGTATTTAAATAACTAACACTTAAAATTTAATTTTAACATATCTTATTTTATCTATACATGAAAACATGTATTTCAATTTTTAAAAATTAAAATCGTGATATGTTTTATGTGATATGGATAATTTTTGTGGTATGAATATAAAATAGAAGAGTTTTAGGCGTCATATGTGTNTAAGGTTTTTTAGATAATATTGCTATGATGATGATGGTGCTATACATATGGAAATATTATAATTCAAATGTTATAAGGATGACGAGTTATCCATACCAAAGTTTGTAATTTAATAGAAGTGAAGTTGTTTGATTGATAATATAAGTGAGTTAAAAAACATTCATTCAAAAAATTAACAAGAATATGCAATTTGAAAAGTAAGGCATGGGGAACATTACATATATTGTTGTGTACAAGTAAATTTGTAGCGGTAGAGTGATATAGTTACATCCTAGTATTAAGCGAAAAATCAACTTGCATACAAATAAGAAGAAAAATTGATAGAGAATAACTAGAGTTTTTACATGGAAAACTCAGAACAGTAAAAACTATGCAGGTGTAGGTTACAAGACTATAATGACTCTTGAATAGCCTGAAACAATATTACACAAGTGGGCGTTAACAAAGTGAATTCTGCTAGAGGAGTGATGGAATTTTTTGGGGAAGTGGCAGTGACTTGGATGCGATCAAAGAAGATTGAAAGTAGATGTAATGTGCCAAAAAATTTGATGCTAGTGTCATCGATAGCGTTAAAATGGCGAGGGTTAGGTAGCAAAGATCCAGCCGTAGCGACAACCCAATGGCAGTAGTCTGACGACAATGGTAGTGGTGTTCGGACAATGAAGTTCTGGCGAATGTGGCCAAACAATAGTGGTCCAACTACTGCAATAGTGGTGGTCAGAAACCACTTGTTCGACAACAGCAACCCGTTGATGATGGTCTAGCGATGACAATAGTGGTGGCCATGTAGTTGTAGTCTTATAGTGATGGTGGCTAGACGACGATGGTCCAATGATGTCAATGATAGTGTTTGGGTAGCGGTAGTCCGACAATAGAGACTAGGCGTGGTGATTTTGCTGTGAAAACTGTGGTGGTCGAACAATAGTGGTCCAGTTATGATGATGGGAAGACAATGGTAATCCAACAATGGGGATGGTGGTGGCAGGGTGGTGGTGGCCCGATGTCAATAGTGGCCGTATGAAGGTGGTATGACGATAGTAACAGTGGTGTCTGGTTAATTATGTTTTGGTGGTAGCAGTGGCCATATGGCGGTGATAGAACTCATAACCCTTAAAAGCATGGAGCTTCTTTAGCTTTCTCCTCTAGGCTCAGGCCCCCTTCATGAAAAGAGTGAAGGTCTATTTATAGATTTGGTGAGCAGCATGTTTCTTAAATACAAGATGAATCCATACCACTCCATTGGATGACCTAGAGTGAGCCCTTTGAGCAGATGATGTTTTATGAGTATTTAAGCTCTTTAATGATGTAAGAATTAAGTGATCTTGGGCCTATTAAACTTATCTTATCGAGATGCTCGGTATGACTATAAATTTGTTAGATTTGAAGATCATTTGGTTCCCATATTATATTTCAAAATCTCTTACTATGCTTTAAGTGCCTGGGTTGGACTCATTTGGACTTGGATTGAATCATGTTTCATATCAACTGACTCATTTATCAAGACACTTCATTTGAATCAGAGTATATGTAATTAAATATTTGAAAGTTTTTGGTTCCAATGTGCATCAAGATTCATGCTGCATTAAGCCAATATTTTGGGGACATATCAAGTATGTATTTCATATCAACTGACTCATTTAGATTTGATTTATGTTAAGAGAGGCAGAGGTAGGCTGAAAAAAACTTGGGCATATTATATAAAAAATGATCTTATTCTATTAGAATTAAATGATATTATGACTCCTAATAGGACGTAATGGAGAAAAAAAAACTCATGTGCCACTTAATGGGATAAAGACTTATTGTTGTTGTCATTATTTTTTCTTATTAAACACTAAATATTTATATGGCAAATATTGCCTCTAATTTCTATGCATGACAATTTTTTTAGCGCTTTAGAAATGTTAAAAATTGCAGATGATTTTAACATCATACCAAGTTTTCTTATCAGTTGATGGTTTCACGCACGTCAGACGTTATATAAAAACTGAAACTATAGGTTGGAATTTTATTGCAAATTTTGATATTGGAGTGTGAATTTGATAAATGGAAGAAAAATGTTGTTAATTTTATAAATAATAAAATTTTAAATGCTATATTTGCATTTAAGTGCCCCACTATATCCATATGTATTTGATATCGGAGGTTTAATTGGATGACCAATAAAAATCATAAATATATTTAAAAATAACAATACATAAGATTTAAATCCCACTCTATCCATATGTATTTAAATAACTAACACTTAAAATTTAAATTTTATTATTTTATCTATGCATGAAAACATGTATTTCACTTTTTAAAAACTAAAATAGTGATATGTTTTATGTCATATTGATAATTTTGGTGGTATAAATGTAAAATAAAATATTTTAGGTGCCATATGTGTAAACAAACAAAATTGAATGATATTTATGCAAATTGCATTTCATTTTAATAATGGTTTATTTGATTTGATATGAGTGATTTGGGTGGTATAAATGTAAAAAATAGAGTTNTTGGTGGTATCTTTCCCGGTGGTGCTGATTGATGAAGTTCTGAAGTTTGTGGGAAGGAGGTTATGGGCAGTAGATCGCCACAAGGATAAGACAGAATAGAAGCTTTTGATTGCTGTAGATATCCAAGGTGTGAATTTGGAGAAAAATTTGCATGAGTAAGACTTATGCAGCATCATTGTGTCAGTCAGGTAGGTTATAAAGAAGATATTGTGGGTTATATCTGTGTTATACCCTCTGTAAACTCCCTGTAATCTACCGATAACTAGTAAATTTCGCGCTTCTGTTTTCATATATTTAAAAATTACATGTATGTTACAAGTATTGTTATAGAGAGGTTGCAGGAGATATAACGCAGGTATAATCCCGAATACCCTTCATGTAACCTACCTCTGCGTACGTCTTACGTACATAAATTTTTCTCGTGAATTTACAGCCATTATACAAAATTGNATTTTTCTCGTGAATTTAAAGCCATTATACAAAATTGTAACTGAAGAAAAATATCAATTGCAAATATAGTTAAGTGTTCCTCTTTGGGCCTTATAATATATCTTTTATGCATTTTTTTTTTCTTTTATGTTGGCTAAAATGATTTTGATGTTGTCGAGGGATGGCACACTGGGCTCGTGTAGAGTCTTATCATATTAGTTTTGGGGCATTTACATACATAACACCCAAGTTNTGCTCTCAGTCTGAAGGAGTGGATTCTGGTTTTGGTGGTATCTTTCCCGGTGGTGCTGATTGATGAAGTTCTTAAGTTTGTGGGAAGGAGGTTATGGGCAGTAGATCGCCACAAGGAAAAGACAGAGTAGAAGCTTTTGATTGCTGTAGATATCCAAGGTGTGAATTTGGAGAAAAATTTGCATAAGTAAGACTTATGCAGCATCATTGAAGATATTGTGGGTTATATCTGTGTTATACCCTCTGTAAACTCCCTGTAATCTACCTGCAACTAGTAAATTTCGCGCTTCTGTTTTCATATATTTAAAAATTACATGTATGTTACAGGTATGTTATAGAGAGGTTGCAGAGGATATAACGCAGATATAATCCCGAATACCCTTCATGTAACCTACTTCTGCGTACGTCTTACGTACATAAATTTTTCTCGTGAATTTAAAGCCATTATACAAAAATATAACTGAAGAAAAATATCAATTGCAAATATAGTTAAGTGTTCCTCTTTGGGCCTTATAATATATCTTTTATGCATTTTTTTTTCTTTTATGTTGGCTAAAATGATTTTGATGTTGTCGAGGGATGGCACACTGGGCTTGTGTAGAGTCTTATCATATTAGTTTTGGGGCATTTACATACATAACACCCAAGTCCAATGTATTTACCATATTTAACACCCAAAATTTGCTTTTATCCTTTTACCACATAAATCTTTCATATAACATAAAAAAATGCAATTTTTTTTCTTACTTCAAAAAGTCANATCCTTTTACCACATAAATCTTTCATATAACATAAAAAAATGCAATTTTTTTTCTTACTTCAAAAAGTCAAATGTACTTCTTCATGCATCGTTAAGGAGGCATGTAAGTAAAAAATGAAGCTTGGGTGTTATATATGTAAATATATAAGAATTGAATGGTTCGTATGTAAATGCTCTATTAATCTATTGATGGATGGGCATTAACTGAAAATATAAACAAATATATAAGTTTAAAAATTAATATTTTTATCTCTAAATGTTTGCAATTTTTTTTTTTTACATGAAAGCCCTCTATGTTGGTGAACCCTCCACTTGAAATAGAACATTTTTCTTAAATAATCGGGGACTGTTTGGTTCAATTTATTTTGATTTAGATTATGTTATTTATAATAAAAGGTTTAAGTTTGATGTTCTCATTCATTGAAGTATTATAAATAACATTAATAGCTAAGCTTAGCATAACAAAGAACCTATCTTTTTAATGTTTTTTAGATAATATTGCTATGATGATGATGGTGCTATACATATGGAAATATTATAATTCAAATGTTGTAAGGACGACAAGTTATCCATACAAAAGTTTGTAATTTAATAGAAGTGAAGGTGTTTGATTGATAATATAAGTGAGTTAAAAAACATTCATTCAAAAAATTAACAAGAATATGCAATTTGAAAAGTAAGGCATGGGGAAAATTACATATATTGCTGTGTGAAATTAAATTTGTAGCGGTAGAGTGATATATTTACGTCCTAGTATTATGCGAAAAAGCAACTTGCATACAAATAAGAAGAAAAATCGATAGAGAATAACTATAGTTTTTACATGGAAACCCGAAATTATAAAAAACTATGTCGATGTAGGTTACGAGCTATATCGGCTCTTGAATAGCCGAAAGCAATATTACACAAGTGGGCGTTAACAAAGTGAATTCTACTAGAGGAGTGATGGAATTTTTTAGGGAAGTGATGGTGACCTGGATGCGATCAAAGAAGATCGACAATAGAGGTAATGTGCTAGAAAATTTGATGCTAGTGTCGTCGATAACGTCAAAACGGTGATGGTCAGGTAGTAGAGGTCCAGTCGTAGCGACAACCCAATGACAGTAGTTTGACAACAATGATAGTGGTGTTCGGACAATGAAGTTCTGGCGGCGGCGGCGGCCAAACAACGGTGGTCCAACTATTGCAATAGTGGTGGTCAGACACCACTTGTCCGACAACAACGACCCGTTGATGACGGTTTAGCGATGACAATAGTGGTGGCCATGTAGTTGTAATCTTATGGTGGTGGTGGCTAGGCGATGATGGTCCAATGATGGCAATGGTGGTGGTTGGGTAACGGTAGTTCGACAATGGAGACTAGAGTGTGGTCGTTTTGCAGTGACAACAACGATGGTCGAACAACAGTAGTCTAGTTATGATGATGGGAAGACAATGGTAATCTGACAGTAGGGATGGTGGTGGCAGGGTAGTGGTGGTCCGATGTCGATAGTGGCCATGTGAAAATGGTATGATGATAGTAACAGTGGTGTCTGAATAGCAGTGTTCTGGTGGTAGCAGTGACCAGATGGTTGTGATGAAACTCATAACCCTTAAAAGCTTGGAGCTTCTTTAGCTTTCTTCTCCAGGCTTAGACCCCTTCATGAAAAGAGTGAGAGTCTATTTATAGATTTGGTGAGTAGCATGCTTCTTAAATACAATATGAATCCATACCACTCCATTCGATGACGTAGAGTGAACCCTTTGATCAGATGATGTTTTATGAGTATTTAAGCTTCTTAATGATGTAAGAATTAAGTGATCTTGGGCCTATTGAACTTATCTCATCAAGATGCTCGATATGACTATAAATTTGTTAGATTTGAAGATCATTTGATTCCCATAATATATTTCAAAATCTCTTATTATGCTTTAAGTGCCTTGTTTAGGCTCACTTGGACTCGGATTGAATTATGTTTTTTTATCAATTGACTCATTTATCAAGACACTTCATTTGAATCATAGTATATGTAATTAAATATTTGAAGCTTTTAGCTCCGACGTGCATCAAGATTCATGCTTCATTAAGCCAATATTTTGGGGACATATCAAGTATGTATTTCATATCAACTGGCTCGTTTAGATTCTACTTATGTTAAGAGAGGCAGAGATAGACCGAAAAAAATTTAGGCATATTGTATAAAAAATGATCTTAATCTATTAGAATTAAATGATAATATGACTTCTAATAGGACATAATGGAGAAAAAAAAACTCGTGTAGCCGACCCGACCACTTAATGGGATAAAGACTTATTGTTATCGTCATTGTTTTATATGGTAAATATTGCCTCTAATTTCTTTGCATGGCATTTTTTTAGCGCTTTAGAAAGGTTGAAAATTGCAGATGGTTTTAAAATAAGATAACATGCATGAACCCAAGTTTTCCTGTCAACTCATAATTTCACGCGCGTAGGACGACATATAAAAACTGAAACTATAGGTTGGAATTTTGTTGCAAATTTTGATATTTGAGTGTGAATTTGATAAATATATGAAAACTGTTGTTAATTTTATAAATAATAAAACTTTATATGCTATATTAGTATGTAAGTGCCACAATTGATGTGATTGAATCGGAGGTTCGACCGGATGACCAATAAAATCATAAATGTATTTAAAAATAACAATACATAAGAGTTACATCCCACTCAATCCATATGTATTTAAATAACTAACACTTAAAATTTAATTTTAACATATCTTATTTTATCTATGCATGAAAACATGTATTTCAATTTTTAAAAATTAAAATCATGATATGTTTTATGTAATATGGATAATTTTTGTGGTATGAATATAAAATAGAAGAGTTTTAGGCGTCATATGTGCAAATAAGTAAAATTGAATGATATTTATGTAAATTGAATTTCTTTGTAATAATGGTTTATTTGATTTGATCTAGTGATTTGGGCGGTATAAATGTAAAAAAATAGAGTTTAGGTATGTAAAATGCATAAAATTTGGTGGTTTTATGCAAATGCTTATGAGCGGTCCTTAGAACCAGAGCCAGTTCGATTTAGAACGACCTGTCTGGTCCGATTTTCTAAACCTCATAAAAACTTACTGAAGAAAGAAACTGTTAAAATCGTCCCTCTCCATTAATCTCTTGGTTGAGAGCTTTAATCCCATCTACAAGATCTAAAATTCGATACTCTGTTTGTTTCTGCTTTGAAAATCATCTTTTTAAGAAATTCTGTTACAATGAAACTTAGCGCATGATATCAAAATAATGATAAAAATAAATTAAAAGAAGAGAAAGATTTATATTCCCTTAAAATCAAACTTGGCCAAAACTCNTAAATTGAATTTCTTTGTAATAATGGTTTATTTGATTTGATCTAGTGATTTGGGCGGTATAAATGTAAAAAATAGAGTTTAGGTATGTAAAATGCATAAAATTTGGTGGTTTTATGCAATAGAACGACCTGTCTGGTCCGATTTTCTAAATCTCATAAAAACTTACTGAAGAAAGAAACTGTTAAAATCGTCCCTCTCCATTAATCTCTTGGTTGAGAGCTTTAATCCCATCTACAAGATCTAAAATTCGATACTCTGTTTGTTTCTGCTCTGAAAATCATCTTTTTAAGAAATTCTGTTACAATGAAAACTTAGTGCATGATATCAAATAATGATAATAATAAATTAAAAGAAGAGAGATTTATATTCCCTTAAAATCAAACTTGGCCAAAACTTGAGTCATTTAAGCGTTTGATGAGGTGATCTAAGAAGAATTAATTACAATTTACACCCTCTAGTTTAGTCAATTTGATCAACCCCCAAATAAGGATAGGATCCAAGTAGATTTTCTCCTTAAAAATAAAAAAAAAAGGGAAAAAAGGCTTATTCATAAAAAAATCAAAACAACATGCTTAATTTGACAAGAGAGAGCTGATAAAGCGAGTGATCCAACCCAGATTAAACGAGGTCTAGCTTCTGCAGTAATAGTTAGCCTGGCAGCCTCTACTATAAGCATTCCCAGGCTTGTTAGTTCCCCCAGCTGGCCTATCCGGATCCAAAGCCCCATAACTTATGTGGTTTCCAGTCTGAAGAAGCCTTCTTCCATTCTCTGGCTCTAAATCCCACTCTGATATATAAATATTCTGCAAGAAAGATGAGTTTTTGTACCCATGGATATGATCTTCCATGACTGCACTGCAGCTGTTGCAGATAAATAGTATAAGAAGAAGAATATTCATATAATATGGTAGAGGTGTTGCCCTTCTTAGTTCGGTCGCCATGGCCGCCTTTCTGTGGCTTCTGCTCTGCTAGAAATGCCTATGTTGATCGGTACGTATCCTTCTATTTTTAATTTGGAAGCTCATTGTATCACATGCATGTGAGTGCATTGGCGAATAATTTGAAAAAGTGTGGGGTTTTCCAGTTGTTGATGGCTCACCTGTCCATCATGGTTTGCCCTACATCTTTTTGTCGTTATTTTACATTTAAGAAGATTTACTTATATATCATTCAGTTCTTATGTATTTACATGTCTGACGAGTAAATTATAATTTTTACATACATATCATCTTATTTATGGATAAGAAGTATTTCATTTTTAAAAATTAAAATGGGTGTCTTTTTTATGTGCTATGAAAGGTTTGAGTGGTTAAAATATAATAATGTAAAATTTAGATGATAGATGGTAGATGCTCCCTTACATTTACAAAGGAGTTTTTTTTTTCTTGCATTTTCTTTCTGATGAGATCGGACCATATAGTCACGCAATGGAAGATTAACATGATATATTTAAAATTTAGATGATAGTTTTCGAATATTTATTTGAAATTAAATTATTTAAAATAGTCTAAAAAATCTGCTTAGAGGCAATTCTACATCCGAATGCCAATCTTAAACGGGTGCTTGTTATGTATTTAAAAAATATTATTACACGTAAATATTAAAGAATCGGACCCGGTCCGCCAAGAAAAAAATAAAAATTAAATCTATTAGGTATGTAGTGTTCGGCGTTTCAAATTCTACAGTAAAATAAATGTTTCAAATTCTTATTCAACTTTAGGGTTTAGGGTTCGCCATTTTCTTCATTTTATCTCCATTACTTGACATTCCTTCGTTCTCTCAAGATTAGGGTTCATCATTGTCAACCGCTGTTGACCTCACTTTTGTGAGGACTTATCTCACCCACTTATACATGACCCTAAACTAGGGTTGTGTCTTCTTGGACCTCACCAGTGCAAGCTCAAGTCCCCAACCCTTGGTTGAGTGGGTTTAGAATTTTAATCAAGTGAGAATCTAATTTAACCACCAGGGGCTAGACATGCCTTAGGTGAACCTAAATTGACTATTAGGGGCTAGACGTTCCCTAGATCATCTAGATCAACCCGAAACCCTAGGGAGTTATTTGTTTTCCCTAGGTCCCCAAAATCCATCTGAAGCCCTGGGAACTTGACTGTAGATCCTAGGACCCACTTTGACCACCATAACCACTATGGGAGAGGGGTCTACACAATATGATCCTCAGCCTCACCAGGGACTTCCCTAACTCCACTAAACCCTAAAAATTAGACCTAAACCCTAATGTGCCCCCTTTGAACCCAAACTTTGATGGAACATTGAGATGGTCAAATTATTAAGCCAAGCTCTATATTTGTTAAATTGACCATTTCACCTCCTCCCTCCAATCCATGACCAAGTGTTCAACCCATGGACCATATGGTCAATCTTGGATCATGTGGTCAACCATGGACCATGTGGTCAACCCATGATCATATGGTCAACTTTATCATTCTTTTAATTAATTAATTAAAAGTGATTTTGTCCCATTAGGCTTTATATTATGTTTAAATCTTACAGCCTTAACCCATGATCTAAGACTATGGTCCAAGCCCATGAACTAAGCCCATGACCCATTCTTAAATGAGTCATACATAACCCAAGCTAACCCATCATAATATGGGATGACCTATACCCTTAAAAATTCTAAATAAAACTAAAATTAAAAATAAACCCTACTATACCCTAGCATTTGACCATGAACGGTCTTCGGTTCATTGTCCAGTGTGGACGATGAACGAATGTAATCCATTTTTCGTGTATTGACAATGGTCAGCATTGGCTAGATCAGACCATCAACCCTTGCGTATTAGAGGAGCGAACCGAGGGTCAACTTAGCGCTTGTGTGGAAAGCGCTACAACTCACACAACGCTGCGTGGAGTTTCGACACTATCAAAGATGACAGGGATGCCACGTGGATAAGTAGGAAATTCCTCCTTTTCCTATTTAATTAAATCCAAATGATATAATGAAACTTTAAAATTGAATAATTTTGTGTAGAAAAATCATAAAAATTAAATAAAAATGCCTTTGGACTCATTGAGCATAGGAGAAAATAATAAAATTAAAATTAAAAATAATTAATTTGTATTTATTTTTAAATTAATTAAATACTATATATAACATTTTAATTATTAAAAATTAAATATAAATCCAAAAAGTATGAAGTTTGTCAAAATTGTTCCCCTACCATTGGGAACATTTTTTGATTTTTCCAAAATCAGGGGATTTCCCTAAAATGAAAATGACTAATTTTCTACCAACTTCGTAATTATTTTGAAAAATAAATATAAAAAATCATAAAATTGAAAATTAAAAATGGGAATTGGCTGAGAAATTATGGGTAATAAAATTAAACCCTAAAATAATAACTTTCACCCTTTAAAATTTTACAATAAAATTTTAGGAAACTAGGGGCAAGACTGTAAAATTGAAAATATGCTCTTTAGCCCAAATTATTCCCAAAACTTAGTTTAAGATTAAGCCTTGGTTTTAGAGGATTAACAACATATCAACTTTTTCTAACCTTGAGGTTACCTTAATAATCTGGGGTTAGTATAATTTGAATCTAAACCTAGATTAGGTTTAACTAAATTTAAGCTTGGCCCAATAGATTGATAACTGAACTTAACCAAATTAGATTTAAGTGAAAGGCCTAATCAGGTCTAGACTTAGCCATAAACTTTTATGTCTACTCCACATTAAACTTAAATTAAACCCTAAACCTTGGGCCTAGCCAAAAGCCTAAAGGTTGGGTCTAACCACGCTGGACTCAACCTAAACCCTAAATGTTGGGTTTAAACACTTCAAATCCAACCTAAACCCTAAATGTTGGGTCTAATAACCCAAACCAAATCTAACCCAAAATCCTTAGGTTTAAATTAAATTAAACCTAACCTTAGATCCAAAACAACTTGGAACTAATCCTAAATCTTTAGGTTCAACTTAAATTAAACCTATACTTAGGCTCAAATCAACTTGGCCTTAACCCTAAAATCCTTAGGTTCAACCAAAATCAAACCACCCTAGGTCCAATCCAATCTAGACTTAACCCTAAAGTTTGGCTCTAACTCAAATTAGATCCAAACTAACTTTAGGTTCAACCCAAACTGAACTAACCTAAACTTTTAGTCTAATTCAAACAAGACCCAACATTAACTTTAGGTTCAATCCAAATTGAACCTAAACCTGAAAATTGATTCTAACTCAAACTAGACCCAAACCTAACTTGAGGTTCAACCCAAATTGAACCTAACCTTCAACTTTGGGTCCAACCCAAACTAGACCTAATCTTAACATTTTAAATTCAACCCACATTGAACATAAACCTTAAGTCTAACTCACATTAGACTTAATTAACTTTCTTAGATTCAACCTACGTTGAACCTAAACTTTAAGTCTAACATAGTTTAGACTTAGTTTGAATTGAACATAACCTTAGGTCTATCTCAACATAGATCTAAACCAAGTCTAATCTAGTTTAGAATTAGTTACAATTAAATTTAACCTTATGTCTAACTCAACCTAGACCTAATCTAAGTCTAACCTAACATAGACTTAGTTCTATTTGAACTACCCTTAGGTCTAACCCAACCAAGACCTAACAAGTACAACCTAATTTAGACTTTGTTCAAATTGAAATACCTTTAGGTCTAGCCCAACCTAAACCTAACTTAAGTCTGCCAGCTTTCATCGATTCAAACGGACATCAAGGATTATAAATTGTCCATATGAAACTTTAAAGAGCGAAGAAATGACCTGAATATCTAAGTGGTGTAGATCTCAGTCTAGTCCTCTAGGAGAGTCAAAATAGAAATACTAAGGCTAGATCCTAGGGTATCTAAGGAAGGGAAAAGATGACCTAAAAAATGAGGTCAACAAATGGACCCCCAATAGGTGTGGTGTGTTGTACGAACAAGCCACACCTATTGGCGATGACCAAAATGATCAACCCAATCCTGCAAGAATGTCCAAATAACCATGCTTTGGACAAATTGAATGTCGAATTTGAATTGAGGTGAAGTTGGATTTTTGCTGGGGACGGGCATTTATATTTTGAAATTGCTGTCATGGATTTGAATTTTTAAATGACTTTTGAAATATGTGCAAAGGAAAGATTCAAAATTTGACAATAATATCAAAGAATTTATGGAGGAACAATCAAGATTAAACCTTATTTCAAAGGATGTAGAGAGATAAGTGAGGCATAAATATTATATCAACCGGAATACCGCTGGGGAAGTCACATCCTAGCTGAAACTAGTCGAACAAATGTCGTGTGTGATCTTAGGATTTATTACAGAGTCGAAGTGAACTTCTCCTCAAACCTAAGTGAAACATAAAGAGACCAGACCAGTTCAAACTACCCCTGGGGAAGTTATATTCGAGCAGAGACTAGTCGAGGAATGGAGACCATTAAGGAGATTACACCAAATCCCAAGAAAAGACTACACCAGTTCAGGCTACCGCCAGGGAGATTACGTTCAAACTAGATCTAGTCAAAGAATGAAAACCATTAAGGAGATTACACCAATGAAGACTATACATGTTCAGGCTACCACCAAGGATATTATGTCCGAACTAGATCTAGTAGAAAAATGACAACCATCAAGGAGATTACACCAAGGAAGACTATACCAGTTCGGGCTACCGTCGGGGATATTACGTCCGAACTAGATCTAGTCGAAGAATGGCAACGATCAAGGAGATTACGCCAAGGAAGACTGTACCAGTTTGGGCTACCGCCAGAGATATTACATCCGAACTAGATCTAGTCGAAGAATGACAACCATTAAAAAGATTACGCCAAGGAAGATGGGAATTAGAAATGTGAGATATCATGTGAAATTGTGTAAGGACGTGATAGTAGTATGAATTTATGAAGATGTGAAGAATCATGTGTAATTGTATGAAAATCGTGTGTAAAAGAAATATGAAGTGTGCAAAATCCGAAGATTTATGGAAACATGAAATTTGTAAGGTTTACAAGATTGTGAAAGAAAAGACAAAATTTACAAAATGTAGGAACAATCAACTCGCGGTGAGAAAAATTTATTTCTTTGAAATTTTCATGATTCNTTGATCAACCCCCAAATAAGGATAGGATCCAAGTAGATTTTCTCCTTAAAAATAAAAAAAAAAGGGAAAAAAAGGCTTATTCATAAAAAACAACAAAACAACATGCTTAATTTGACAAGAGAGAGCTCATATCCAACCCAGATTAAACGAGGTCTAGCTTCTGCAGTAATAGTTAGGCTGGCAGCCTCTACTATAAGCATTCCCAGGCTTGTTGGTTCCCCCAGCTGGCCTATCCGGATCCAAAGCCCCATAACTGATGTGGTTTCCAGTCTGAAGAAGCCTTCTTCCATTCTCTGGCTCTAAATCCCACTCTGATATATAAATATTCTGCAAGAAAGATGAGTTTTTGTAGCCATGGATATGATCTTCCATGACTGCATCGCTACTGCAGCTGCTGCAGAGAAATAGTATAAGAAGAAGAATATTCATATAATATGGTAGAGATGTTGCCCTTCTTAGTTCGGTCGCCATGGCCGCCTTTCTGTGGCTTCTGCTCTGCTAGAAATGCCTATGTTGATCGGTACGCATCCTTCTATTTTTAATTTGGAAGCTCATTGTGTCACATGCATGTGAGTGCATTGGCAAATAATTCGAAAAAGTGTGGGGTTTTCCAGTTGTTGATGGCTCACCTGTCCATCATGGTTTGCCCTACATGTTTTTTGTCGTTATTTTACATTTAAGAAGATTTACTTATATATCATTCAGTTCTTATGTATTCACATGTCTGACGAGTAAATTTTAATTTTTACATACATATCATCTTATTTATGGATAAGAAGATGTATTTCATTTTTAAAAATTAAAATGGGTGTCTTTTTTATGTGCTATGAAAGGTTAGAGTGGTTAAAATATAATAATGTAAAATTTAGATGATAGATTGTAGATGCTCCCTTACATTTACAAAGGAGTTTTTTTTTTCTTTGCGTTTTCTTTCTGATGAGATCGGACCATATGGTCACGCAATGGAAGATTAACATGATATATTTAAAATTTAGATGATAGTTTTCGAATATTTATTTGAAATTAAATTATTTAAAATAGTCTAAAAGATCTGCTTAGAGGCAATTCTACATCCGAATGCCAATCTTAAACGGGTGCTTGTTATGTATTTAAAAAATATTATTATACGTAAATATTAAAGAATCGGACCCGGTCCGTCAAGAAAAAAATAAAAATTAAATCTATTAGGTATGTAGTGTTCGGCGTTTCAAATTCTAAAGTAAAATAAATGTTTCAAATTCTTATTCGACTTTAGGGTTTAGGGTTCGCCATTTTATTCATTTTCTCTCCATCACTTACTCGACATTCCTTCGTTCTCCCAAGATTAGGGTTCATCATTGTCAACTGCTGTTGGCCTCACTTTTGTGAGGACTCATCTCACCCACTTATTCATGACCCTAAACTAGGGTTGTGTCTTCTTGGACCTCACCAGTGCAAGCTCAAGTTTCCAACCCTTGGTTGAGTGGGTTTAGGATTTTAATCAGGTGAGAATCTAATTTAACCACCAGGGGCTAGACATGCCTTAGGTGAACCTAAATTGACCATTAGGGGCTAGACATTCCACTTTGACCACCAAAACCACTACGGTAGAGGGGTCTACACAAATTGATCCTCAGCCTCACCAGGGACTTCCCTAACTCCACTAAACCCTAAAAATTAGACCTAAACCCTAATGTGCCCCTTTGAACCCAAACTTTGATGGTACATTGAGATGGTCAAATTATTAAGCCATGCTTTATATTTGTCAAATTGACCATTTCACCTCCTCCCTCCAATCCATGACCAAGTGTTCAACCCATGGAACATATGGTCAATCTTGGATCATGTAGTCAACCATGGACGATATGGTCAACTTTATCATTCTCTTAATTAATTAATTAAAAGAATGGATTTATGTCCCATTAGGCTTTATATTAAGTTTAAATCTTACAGCCTTAACCCATGATCTAAGACTAAGGTCTAAGCCCATGAACTAAGCCCATGACCCATTCTTAAATGAGTCATACATAACCCATAATATGAGATGACCTATGCCCTAACAAATTCTAAATAAAACTAAAATTAAAAATAAAATAAGGGAGATGAGACAAAGGAGATCACACCTACCCCTTTCTTCTACATTTCGCAACCAAAACTCCCATACTCAAATCCTCTCATGCTTGGGTTATGCCAGACTATGGTTGAGCTCAACAACCATGCCTCCAATTCCCTCAAATGCCCTCAAGCCATGGAATTCCTCTTCCTTCTCCATTGGTCAAGCCTTCAAAAAATGGGAAATGACATCCCTAATTTATCCAAGAAAGCTTCACATGCCTCTATAAACTCACAGAGGAGCCATCCAAACTTATCCTTAGCCATGTTAAGCCCTCCCATGGTCATTAAAAGGAGGAACCCAAGAGCTTCATACACAACCATGCTTTCCACTTAGACTGCCAAACCCTTGGCCTTCAACAGAGAAAATATTCTCCTAGACAAAGGCATTTGATCTCCCATCTCTTCAAGCCCTTAACCCCACTATGAAACCTGAATTTTCTATCCCTAAGCCAAGACAAAATTCAACCTTAACATGTACCTTCTCGAAACTTAAATCCAAACATCCTAAAAGCTTCCTCAAGTCTCAAGAAGTTAATCCCTATAAAAATCAAACCTTCCCATGCTTGCAAACCTATCCCAAAACCAAACCGAGACACCGTGTAGCCTAGCTCATAGTTAGAGTTGATTTCAATTCAAATTGAGCTAAGGAGAAGATTTGTGGGGTCGAGGCGATTGTGTCTTTCAAACCCAATAAAAACCACACCTCTTGGGACATGGTATGGATCAAAAACCCTATGTTTTGTGTTTGGTCTTTTGTGAAAGAAATAAATGTGGCATGCTTGATCAGCCATATAGATGTGTTCTTTTATGTTAGATGGAGCTTTTGGAACAAACCCCACGAGATTTAATGTAATATCGAGGGAGAAATTAGCATTTGACAATGAACGATCTTTGGTTCATTGTTCAGTGTGGTTAATGAATGAATGTTATCCATTTTTCGTGTATTGGCAATGGTCAACATTGGTTAGGTCGGACCATCAAACGTTGCGTATTAGAGCAGCAAACCGAGGGTCAACTTAGCGCTTATGTGGAAAGCGTCACAACTCACACAATGCTGCGTGGAGTTTTGACACTATCAATGATGACAGGGATGCCACGTGGATAAGTAGGAAATTGCTCCTTTTCCTATTTAATTAATTCCAAATGATATAATGAAACTTTAAAATTGAATAATTTTGTGTAGAAAAATCATAAAAATTAAATAAAAATGCCTTTGGACTCATTGAACACAGGAGAAAATAATAAAATTAAAATTAAAAATAATTAATTTGTATTTATTTTTAAATTAATTAAATACTCTATACAACATTTTAATTATTAAAAATTAAATATAAATCCAAAAATTATGAACTTTGTAAAAATTGTTCCCCTACCATTGGGAACATTTTTTGCTTTTTCCAAAATCGAGGGATTTCCCTAAAATGAAAATGACCAATTTACCACCAACTTCATATTTATTTTGAAAAATAAATATAAAAAATCATAAAATTAAAAAATTAAAATTGGGAATTGGCTGAGAAATTATGGGTAATAAAATTAAACCCTAAACTAACAACTTTCACCCTTTAAAATTTTACAATAAAATTTTAGGAAACTAGGGGCAAAACTGTAAAATTGAAAATTTGCTCTTTAGCCCAAATTACTCCCAAAACTTAGTTTAAGATTAAGCCTTGGTTTTAGGGGATTAACAACATAGCAACTTTTTATGACGTTGAGGTTGCCTTAATAATCTAGGGTTAGTATAATTTGAATCTAAACCTAGTTTAGGTTTAACCTAACTTAAGCTTGGCCCAATAGATTGCTAATTGAACTTAACCAAATTAGATTTAAGTTGAAGGCCTAATCAGGTCTAGACTTAGCCATAAACTTTTATGTCTACTCCACATTAGACTTAAATTAAACCCTAAAGGTTGGGTTCAGCTATCTTGGGCCTAGACAAAGGCCTAAAAGTTGGGTCTAACCACACTGAACTTAACCTAAACCCTAAATGTTGGGTTTAAGCACTTCAACCCAAACCCTAAATTTTGGGTCTAATAACCTCAAACCCAATCTAACCCAAAATCCTTAGGTTCAACCTAAGTTGAACCACCCTAGGTCTAATCCAATTTGGACTTAACCCTAAAGTTTGACTCTAACTCAAATTAGATCCAAACTAATTTTAGGTTCAACCCAGACTGAACATAACCCTAAACTTTTGGTCTAATTCAAACAAGACCCAGCCTTAACTTTAGTTTCAATCCAAATTGAACCTAACCTTGAAAATTGGGTCTAACTTAAACTAGACCCAAACCTAACTTGAGGTTCAACCCAAATTGAACCTAACCTTCAACTTTCGGTAACCTAATCTTAGCATTTTAAATTCAACCCACATTGAACATAAACCTTAAGTCTAACTCACATTTGACTTAATTAACTTTCTTAGATTCAACCTATGTTGAACCTAAACTTTAAGTCTAACCTAGTTTAGACTTAGTTTGAATTGAACATAACCTTAGGTCTATCTCAGCATAGATCTAAACCAAGTCTAATCTAGTTTAGAATTAGTTTAAATTGAATTTAACCTTATGTCTAATTCAACCTAGACCTAATCTAAGTCTAACCTAACATAGATCAGTTCTTTTTGAACTATCCTTAGGTCTAACCCAACCAAGAACTAACAAGTATAACCTAATTTAGACTTTGTTCAAATTGAAATACCTTTAGGTCTAGCCCAACCTAAACCTAACTTAAGTATGTCGGCTTTCATCGATTCAACTGGACATCAATTATTATAAACCGTCCATATGGAACTTCAAGGATGGAGAAATGACCTAAACTTCTAAGTGGTGTAGATCCCAGTCTAGTCCTCTAGGAGAGTCAAAATAAAAATCCTAAGGCTAGATCCTAGGGTATCTAAGGAAGGGAAAAGAAGACAAAAAAAATGAGGTCAATAAATGGACCCCCAATAGGTGTGGTGTGTTGTACGAACACGCCACGCCTATTGGCGCTGACCGAAATGATCAACCCAATCTTGCAAGAATGTCCAAGTAACCATACTTTAGACAAATTGCATGTCAAATTTGAATTGAGGTGAAGTAGGATTTTTGTTGGGGACGGGCATTTATATTTTGAAATTACTGTCGTGGATTTGAATTTTCAAATGACTTTTGAAATATGTGCAAATGAAAGATTCAAAATTTGACAGTAATATCAAAAAATGTATGGAGAAAGAATCAAGATTAAACCTTATTTCAAAGGATGTCAAGACATAAGTGAGGCATAAAGATTATATCAACTCGGAATACCGCTGGATAAGTCACATCCTAGCTGAAACTAGTCGAACAAATGTCGTGTGTGATCTTAGGATTTATTACAAAGTCGAAGTGGACTTCTCCTCAAACCTAAGCAAAACATAAAGAAACCAGACCAGTTCGGAATACTGCTTGGGAAGTTATATTCGAGCAGAGACTAGTCGAGGAATGGCGACCATCAAGGAGATTACACCAAATCCCAAGAAAAGACTACACCAGTTCAGGCTACCGCCGGGGACATTACGTCGGAACTAGATCTAGTTAAAGAATGAAAACCATCAAGGAGATTACACCAAGGAAGAATATATAGGTTTGGACTATCATCGGGGATATTATGTCCAAACTAGATCTAGTAAAAAAATAACAACCATCAATGAGATTACACCAAGGAAGACTATACTAGTTCGGGCTACCGCCAGAGACATTACATCCGAACTAGATCTATTCGAAAAATGGCAACCATCTAAAAGATTACACCAAGGAAGATTATACCAGTTTGGGTTACCGCTAGGGACATTACGTCCAAACTAGATATAGTCGAAGAATGACAATTATCAAGGAGATTATGCCAAGGAAGACTGAACTAGTTTGGGCTACCGCTAGAGATATTACGTCCGAACTAGATCTAGTCGAAGAATGACAACCATCAAGGAGACTACGCCAAGGAAGACTGTACTAGTTTGGGATACTACTGGGGATATTACGTCCGAACTAGATCTAGTTGAAGAATGACAACCATCAAGGAGATTACGCCAAGGAAGACTGTACCAGTTCGGGCTACCGCCAGGGATATTACGTTCGAACTAGATCTAGTTGAATAATGATAACCATCAAGGAGATTACGCAAAGGAAGACTGTAACAGTTTAGGCCACCGCCGGGGATATTATGTTTAAACTAGATCTAGTCGACGAATGAAAACCATCAAGGAGATTACACCAAGAAAGACTATACCAGTTCCCAAGCAGTACACCAAGGATATTACGTCCGAACTAGATCTAGTCGAAGAATGACAACCATCAAGGAGATTACGCCAAGGAAGACTGTACTAGTTCGGGCTACCACCGGGGATATTACATCCGAACTAGATCTAGTCGAAGAATGACAACCATCAAGGAAATCACACCAAGGAAGACTGTACCAGTTTGGACTACCACTGGGGATATTATGTCCGAACTAGATCTAGTCGAAGAATGACAACCATTAAGGAGATTACACCAAAGAAGACTGTACCAGTTTGGGCTACCGCTGGGGATATTACGTTCGAACTAGATCTACTCGAAGAATGGCAACCATCAAGGAGATTATGCTAAGGAAGACTGTACCAGCTCGGGCAACAGCTGAGGTTATTACGTCCGAACTAGATCTAGTCGAAGAATAGCCATCAATGAGATTACGCCAAGGAAGATTGTACCAGTTCGGGCTACCACTGAGGATATTACGTTCAAACTAGATCTAGTCCAAGAATGACAACCAACAAGGAGATTACGCCAAGGAAGACTGTACTAGTTCGGGCTACCGCCGGGGATATTAAGTCTAAACTAGATCTAGTCAAAGAATGCCAACAATCAAGGATATTACACCAAGGAAGACTGTACTAGTTTGGGCTACCATCGGGGATATCACGTCCGAACTAGATCTTGTAGAAGAATCACAACCATCAAGGAGATTATGCCAAGGAAGATGGAATCAGAAATGTGAGATATCATGTGAAATTGTGTAAGAATGTGATAGTCGTATGAATTTATGAAGATGTGAAGAATCATGTGTAATCATATGAAAATCGTGTGTAAAAGAAATATGAAGTGTGCAAAATCTGAAGACTTATGGAAACATGAAATTTGTAAGGTTTACAAGATTGTGAAAGAAAAGACAAAACTTACAAAAATGTAGGAACAATCAACTCGTGGTGAGAAAAATTTATTTTTTTGAAATTTTCATGATTCTAAAAAAAATGTTTTGTTGTTTATTGTTAATTAATTTTATATATGTATATATATAAATATATATTATTCATTACATATGTTATTTTACACATCGTTCTTGCTTTTTAGCCTTTCTCAGAATTGAGAGAAACCAAAATTCATTTGTTTTCTCAATCAATTGTCCAAATTTGCATTCACAATTGTGAAAAGCAATTCCAACACATTTTCATTAAATTGTCATGTCAGGAATGTAATCAGATACCAAATGTAATACTATTTGATTCCATTCAAGAAGACAAATCAAAATATCTTTCGGAACCATATGAATGATCTATATATCTGAATGTTTTTCCATACGTCAATACTAGATACATATCTCTGAATTTAATCTGCATATCATCCAACTGGTGATTTACCGTTAGTATCCATGTCAAAATGATAAGCTATATAAAGACTAGCCTCACCTTCTAACATATCATCAGAAAAGTAGAAACAACTTTTCCTAAATATATACTGAGGTGTGCTGTCTTTAAATGGCTCATAGCTCATAAGGCTGCAAATTTTCTATCTCAGGATCAGGTTTAAAACGAAATGATACATTGTCCTCATTCATCCTCCTGAGAGTTATAGAAACTCTCGTACATAGCACTCCAGGGATGCAGTGTTTAGCTACATCAGCGCTGTTGCCTTTCAGAATCAAAACTGATCCTACAGGTAAAGGGATCTCCACAGAACCTCTGAATTCTCCATCACTGACAATCTAGATTTCTGTTCAAAACATAATATTGCATTTGTTGATAAATGAGACTGTGCTAAATGGTCTCACAAAATCGTGATGATCAATGTTTGGAAGAAAACAGTCACCAGGCTTGTAGATATTAACTATGTAGCTATTGGGAATGCAATCTGTTGGTAAGATACACCAAGTTACCAATTGTTTGATCATCCTCTTTATGAATGACGGTAAAGGATCAACTTCATCGTGGCAAATTATTCCAGGAAGATTTCCTTCCTTGTTCTGAGCAAAATTATAACAGCAGCCATACTGTATTGTAACCCTTCTATTACCACGTTTCCACTTCCTGGGCTCGAAATATGTTCTTCTTCTTAACCGACCAGCTCGACCCATGTCTATTTCCAAAAAGTCACACTCTACAATATCATCGTGCTCACTGCTAGTGAATACATTGGTATACAATTATAATCCTTCGAGTATATTAAAATACTCCTCTTGAAGTCTCTGAAAATGCTTGAAATTCTGCTTTCTTACTTTCTCATATTTTTCCAGCTCATGTTCCAGAATAATTTGTGAAGGACGTGTTCTATTTACAAATTGAGGAATATAAGGCTCAATCTCCATAGATCTTTCTTCAGTCTTTGCTTCCCTTGAAATCACCTTTTCTTTAGCCTTCCCTGGTTCAGATGGCACTTCAACTGGCCGATCAACAGTTTTCTCTTTTAATTTAATTGCCATTTGTGCAATAACTTCTTAATTTTCCCCTTGTTCTTTTAATTATTCCAACATCTTATGGATGTGGCAATTTCAGTTTCTTTTCTGCGCGTGAGTGAGTGTTGCTTTACCTTCCAACTGATCGTCGGTAGGGGTAGCACCAACAAGCTCGCCCTTCAAAGTCATTACCATCGACTTGATCTGATTAATCACAGCGTTACTCGACTCCGCTTCATCAACTTTTTCTAACTTTCTTTTCTTTGCGGCGGTGAATTGATTCTTACTCCTGAATCTTAGCACAGGCTTTTGCTAACAAAATTCTTCTTTATTAACCACAGTTAAGGCCGAACTTTCGTAATCCAGCTCAATCCGGTCAAAGTCAAGATCAAATTTGATCAATCCTCCTTCAAACTTCTCTTTATTAAGAGCAAAACCCATGCCATTCTTGAAAGTGAAAATCAGCCTTCCTCCTGACATTTTCTTGCACCAAAACAGGAAAACAATCAGTATGTCAGACCAGGCTCAAAAAAGAACAATATCAATTTTTTTAATTATTTACATATATATTTGTATACATATATATTACAAAGTATATTTCTTATGTACATATCTAATTTACATTTACGTATATACACACACACACACACACACACACACACACACACACACACACACACAGATATATATATATAT
>JXCR01085832.1:0-22777 GCA_002079205.1 Phalaenopsis hybrid cultivar | reverse complement strand
CCTATGGCTAGACCTAGGCTACTAAAGAAGTTTTTAGATCTCAACCAAAAGTGAGGTCAACACTAGGTTGACCACTTGTCCTGTAGTTTTAACTATGACATCACCCAAAAGTTTCAAATCATATCAATATAACAGAAGTTATAACTTTTAAAATGTGAATTATAAGTACATGTATGTAAATTATCAAGTTTAGGTGTTAGACATGTAAGAAAATAGGAATTAGGTGGTATATTCATAAATTTTCTGGTATATATATTATGGGAATGTTAATTGAACATGACGGTTTTGGCTAAGTTTTCATTGAACTTAAATTAATTAGAAACTTATAGTATTTAGATTCAACAATCTTTTGTATGTTGTAATTGTTGAAACCAGTGCTCTACCTCAACTGGAAATGTAGTAACTGCAGCTAGTGTCTTTTAACAAGTCAAAGCTATCCATCTAATGTTACAGGCAGGGGCAGACCCAAATAGGGTCCAGGGGGAAATTGCCCCTCATCAAATTCAGATTTTTACTTATATGGGAGTGCAATTTGACATTTCCCCCTCCCGAAATATCAATTTGTCATTCTTTTTCCCTAGCTCCCCCACGTTGGGTCTAGGGGGACAGTTTGTCCCCCTCAAAAAAGAGCTGGTTCCGCCCCCCGAGTGTATCCCACTTTTATTAGTACTTAATGAAATTGGATTCTCCCAAAATGTGATTCAAAATATCCTAACAACTCGATCAAGTTGGAATATCAGACACCTGTATGAGAATCTTGATGCCATAGAATATTCAGTTAGCATGTTATAGTCACAACATTAGAAGCAACAAAACTAAAATTGCCTCACTCTCTTAAGCATAGAGATCAACCCAACTTCATTCTAGTTACGAAATTTTGTTTAGTATTCAGTCTTCTATTTGAAAAAATAAAGTCTGTTTTAACCTGTATGAGATTCTTGCTCCCATGCAATATTCAAACTCTTGTTTGATCAATTTTATTTGATTAGACAATGATTTTGACAAGGATTATAAGAGAATTTTACATGAAGCAAAGAATTTTGAATCTTATTTTGGGAGAACTATGAATTTCAGTTAAATGGAGAAAGATGAAGCTCATGTTTTTTGAGATAATGTTGATTATTTTAGTTCTATAAACAGTGCTCCAGAAATGGTTTTTGAATATTTTCATGACTGTGATGAAAATTTAGCACAAAGTTTCTATNCAGGGGGAAATTGCCCCTCATCAAATTCAGATTTTTACTTATATGGGAGTGCAATTTGACATTTCCCCCTCCTAAAATATCAATTTGTCATTCTTTTTCCCTAGCTCCTCCCACGTTGGGTCTAGGGGGACAGTTTGTCCCCCTAAAAAAAGAGCTGGTTCCGCCCCCCCGAGTGTATCCCACTTTTATTAGCACTTAATGGAATTGGATTCTCCAAAAATGTGATTCAAAATATCCTAACAACTGGATCAAGTTGGAATATCAGGCACCTGTATGAGAATCTTGATCCCATAGAATATTCAGTTAGCATGTTACAGTCACAACATTAGAAGCAACAAAACTAAAATTGCCTCACTCTCTTAAGCATAGAGAGCAACCCAACTTCATTCTAGTTGTGAAATTTGGTTTAGTATTCAGTCTTCTATTTGAATAAATAAAGTCTGTTTTAACTTGTATGAGATTCTTGCACCCATGCAATATTCAAACTCTTGTTTGATCAATTTTATTTGATTACACAATGATTTTGACAAGGATTATAAGAGAATTTTACATGAAGCAAAGAATTTTGAATCTTATTTTGGGAGAACTATGAATTTCAGTTAAATGGAGAAAGATGAAGCTCATGTTTTTTGAGATAATGTTGATTATTCTAGTTCTATTAACAATGCTCCAGAAATGGTTTCTGAATATTTTCATGACTGTGATGAAAATTTAGCACAAAGTTTCTAAGAATCATAGAGATAAAAGCTAGTAAGACCATTTGAATACATTTATCACATATGTAATTAAAAAATAAGGAACATTTACATACATAACACTCAATTCTTATACATTTACATAACTAACACATAAACTTTACTATTTATGCTTATACTACCCAAATATCTCATATTACAAAAATATATATATATCATCATTTGAACTTTTAAAGTATTAATGCACTTTTTCATGAATAAATAAGGTGGTATCGAAAATGTTGTAATTATGGGGAACAGTTTAATGTTGAATTGCTACAAATTATTTCTTCATTTGAAATATCGGGTGGAACTGATGACCGTTATTTATACCTTCAGACTTTGATGCATCTGAAAGTGGTAGAAATCTATTTTTTAAAATTAGGTTTGCTCCATTTCTTTTGTTTTGTTAGTATCAGGGGNTAATGTTGAATTGCTACAAATTATTTCTTCATTTGAAATATCGGGTGGAACTGATGACCGTTATTTATACCTCCAGACTTTGATGCATCCGAAAGTGGTAGAAATCTATTTTCTTAAATTAGGTTGGCTCCATTTCTTTTGTTTTGTTAGTATCAGGGGTGGAACCATCCTCTTTTCTGAAGGGGGGATTGTTCCCATAGACCCAATGTGGGAGGGGCTAGGATAACGAAGGGCAAAATAAAATTTCAAGAGGGGCAAAATTGTTATTTAAGGAGGGGAAACATGCCAAATTGCCCTCCATATAATTAAAAATCTGAATTTGTGGGGGGGCAATTGCCCTCTCTAGACCACCTGGGTCCCTCCCTAAATACATCTTCTCATGCATAGAAAGTTGTTATGTATGTAAAAATTGAAGTTTAGGTGTAGATATGCAAATGCATAAGAATTGAGTGGTATGTATGTAAATTTTATATGTTTTTTAGTCAATAATAGAAAGTTCTTGAAGCGTTATATTTTTCACATTGTTACCTTCCACATATTTGTATCTGAACGTACCTAGATCAAAGCTCTATGTAGATATGCTAGCCTATGATGTAACTATATCAGACATTGGTAGCTACAATGTGGTGGGTTCCATGCAAGGAGATGCATTACAACATCCTAGAGAAGATTAACAACACTTTAAAGCTTATTTCAGCAAGAGTTAGGGTTTCTACTTTAAGCCTTATGAATCCCTTGCTTCTGTTTTTTTTTCTTTGGGTAGAAAGATTATTTGACTCTTTTTTTCCTTTAAGTTTGGAGAGGTTTTTATGTGTGAGAGAGATTGTGGTTGTGTGAGGGAGATTGTAGAGATCTTTCATTGTAAAGTGAGGACTTAGTGTATTGCAGAGAATATTTGTCTTGTTTGTAAGTTTTTGTATTTACTTGCATTTGTATCTTCAAAGTTTTTAATAAAATCTTTCATGTTTTTCTACCTCATGCCTTGTACCTAATCTTCTTTAATGCTCCTATGAAGTAAGGGCAAAGTTTTTCTTATTTTTTTTACTGTGAGTTTTTTATTGTAAATATTTTTAGTACCTTTGATTTTCATAAGTTGATGTGTTAACCATTCGACTATTGTTTACTCCTAGTCTGATAAATTAAGAAGTTAAAAACCCTTGTGATTTAGGACTTATAGTTATTAACTAAAAAAATAAGTAAGTTAACACAAAATAAGTTAGTAGAATAGACATATTGCTATTAAGAAATTGCAACATATATAAAGAATTAGAGGAATCATTGAAAACGCTGCATGGTTTAAGTCCTTAACTGTAATATTGTTTCAAACTCTTATTATTATATAAATAGTATAAGGAGGTTTTTTGTCCTCAGTTATCATTTATCACGTAAGGGAACTCATATAAAATCATCAAAGTAACACTATATTGGTGTCACTTGAGCATGAACCTTATCACCTTCGAAGAACTCAAATTTTCGCCCTAAATTTTCTTCTATTTCCATTAATTATTATTATTTTTTCTATCTTGCTGCTCTTTTTAGAACTGTTAGATTTCACCCATGCCGCTTTGATAACTTCACGCTATGTTTAGTGGTTTAGTATACTAGAACTTCCCCTATCAGAAATATTATGAGAACTTTTCTTGTGGTATTGGTACATGGACTCTTTATTTGTATATTACTTGATCGAAATGTATAGTTGCGTGATTGATTAATTGCTTCGTAGTAATTTTTTGCATCAAATTTTTGACACAGTTGCCAGGAAAAAAAACTAAAAATTTCTAACTTTAAGAGAATTTTAGTTGAAACACTTGGGGTTTAAGTTTGAATTTCGTCCTCTTTTTCCTATTTATCCATGCTTTTGATATAGTTTTATTTTATTCTTTGTTTTGAAAAGTCTAAAATCCAAAAAAATAGATGTATAGTTTATTTGATATTCTTATTTTTTTGTGTTGTTGGTTTTTAGATAATGTGTTGTCGATGTGTGCTCTTTCCTATATTTGTACTGTTGTTCAAATTAGGGTCATCTGATTGTCCATAGTCACATATGTATGAGAATTGAAACTAGTTTTCCCCGAAATTAAAAAAAAAACCCTTCAAAAATTTGAAAAACCAAAAACTCAAAAAGAATCACGTAAAAATAACAAACTCTCGGAAAGACCATTTGAAACCTCTTAAGGAGTATGTCAACCCATCGATAGAGGGAATCCATACGAGTAACAATTACTCTGCCTTAGAAGCCAACACATTTGAGTTGACCTTCAATCATCCAAATGATTCAAAACAACTAATTTAGGGGAGTAATAACTGAAGATCCAAACACACACTTAGTTAATTTCTTAGAAATTTGTGACACCATGAACTATAACAGGGTCTTTAGTGATGTCATTAAACTAATGCTATTCTCTTTCTCATTGAGGGTTAAAGCTAAGATGTGGCTTAAATCCTTAGCAGCATGATCCATCACTATGTGAACTAACTTCACCCAAAGATTCTTAGCTAAGTATTTCCCGTCACCCAAGAATATCAAAGTTAGGAATATTGTTACAGCCTTCACCTTATTAGATGAGAGTCGATCAACGAAGATTGAGAGAGGTTCAAAGAGTTGCTTAAAAAAATACCCTAACACACCTTGATCAGCTGATTATTCAAAATTTTTTTAACAAGCTGGTAGGATCCGTAAGGTTCATCATAGACACTGCAACTAGGGTTCCTTATGTCTAAACCATTGATGATACATATGAATTAATTAGAAAATGACAATTAATAATTTACAATGACCTTCTAAAAAAATTTACCCTAAAGAAAGTAGCCTGGTGTACACGAGACTTATGTTCTGATTATCCTAGCCTCGTAGGTTACCACCATCTTTAGGAAGTTAAATAATTTTAGGATGAATTGTATGCTAGGATCCTTATGAAGTGATGAGATGATTTATGAACTGGTAGAAGATTTGAGCACTCAACTTAGAGACTGTGAATGTTAAAGAAAACCAGTTCAACAATTCTTATTCCAATACCTACAAGCCAAGCCACAAAAATAACCCGGATTTTAATTTGAGTAATAACAACTCCGGCGTATGAAACCAACAATTGGGAAATGTTGGGAATCATCAAATCTAATTATATAAAAAACTGGAACTATCAAGGCAGTGGTAACTTGAGATAGACCTACCCACCTATATTTACCTCCAATGCCCAACCTAAGGACAAGAGCTCTTTAATGGAGGATTTGGTGTTACATATGAGGAATTACTTACTGAGCTAAGCTATAGCCATAAGAAACATTGAAAAATTACCTTAGACTGTTGGCAAACTCAATAAATACCAGAATCCATAGAAAACTCCTTAATAACATCGAAGTGAATTCAAGGGATCAAAATGTGGAACACATCAAAGCGAGGACAAGGATAGAGTGGGAAGATATCCCTGGGAAAGGTGAGTAAACATGTAGCGATAAATTGTAAGTCATAAAGACAAAGTGAAGAACCTACCCTATGTTTAGGAAAAGACCCTCATTTCTGAGGAAGGAGAGAGAGGTCACCGCCACCATGTCTCCGAAGTCTCTAGATGAATAGAATGGACCAACATATATTTAAGGTTCTGGATGTTGTTACTAAACTCAACATTAATATTCCTTATGCTAAAGTTGTATAATGAATGTTCGGTTACGTGGGGTTCGTGAAGGATGTCCTGGATAAGAAAAATAATCTAGGAGAGGGTGAAATGGTTGCCTTAACTTGAGAGTGTAGTGCAATCCCATTTAAAAGTTGCCCAAAAAATTGAGAGAACTAAGTAGCTTTATCATTCTTTGAGCCATAGAAAAAAGACTTAATAGGAGAGCTTTGTGTGACCTAGGAGTTAACATTAACTTTATACATGTGATCATTTTTCAAAAGACTAGGATTAAAATATGCTAATCCACCATTGTGACTCTGCAGTTAGCTAACCACTTTGCAACCCATCCAAAGATAATAATCAAGGTCATTTGGTCAAAGTTGACAAGTTAATCTTCCAAGCTAATTTTATTGTCATGAACATGGAGGAAGATAAGAATGTCCCATTATACTTGGTAGACCCTTTTTAACCACTAAATAGGTGATGATTGATGTACAGAAGGAAAATTTTGTCATAAGAGTGAATGATATGGAATTGACTTCTGATGTTCTAAATCTATAAAGTTTTCCAAAAACTCTAAGAACAAACAAGGCTATAGTGTATATGTGATGGTAGTGGTAGTTGATAACCAATTTTTTGAAATTGTAGAATTGATTCATGAAGAGCAAGCTAATGGTAAATGAATTTTGTGGTGAAATTATTAAGAAATAATATATTACCTTTTTTAGGCAAACTTTATAGTTGTAAGGAAGATAGTTGAGCTTGTGGACACCACTACCCATGTCAAGTCTGTAGGATAACCCATAGAAGGAACACCAATAATAGGATTAGAAAATTGTTCTGAGTAGAGAGAGTGTAACTTCTTAGGAAAATTCTCTATCTATTGAGTTGAGTAAAAGGAAGGATATTGCTATGAGCTTTGGATCACTAAATCTTTTTTAAGATTTATCATCCAATTCAAGCCTTGACATACTCTTCTAAAGATTACCACAAAAGTGAAATTGAGCGACTACTGGAAGTCTGAACATAGGTGTGAAAAGAACACATATTTTTAGGAGGATCCTAAATTAAGAATGACATTTGATGTCTCAGGAAATCATAAATGATGATTAAAATATAGGAATACTGATAAAAGATTACTAAGAAGGCAATTTGACAATAGAAAACCATTTTAGGCTTGATTTATTCATGCATGGATTGACTGAGGATGTTAAACCAAGCGTTATCTTGGGAGAAAACCTAAGAATTATAATTGATTTAAGTGTGTTTTTGTGTTGTTTTGCCTCAAATTGCTTATTTTTTGTGTACTTTTGATTTGAAGATTGTTATGTTAGTGTTTGTTTATAGACCTTACCAAAATTGGTTTCAGTGTACTCTACTGATCTTTCTGTGACTTTATTTTGTTGTGATGCTTCTCTTATGTTGACTTGATGTTTCCTCGCATCAAATATGTTGACATGGATGTTTACCTCTTTATTAATGATTTCATGTTATTACATGTTATACTCTTTTCCTTTCTTGCATTCTTTCACGCGCTATGCTTAGGATAAAATATACGTTTAGGGGAAGGAGTGATACATGTGCAATTGCCTGAAAGTAAATGACATACCTGAGGTGTGAACTATAATTTAGAGTGGCAGCTCATGGCAGGAATCATGTTGATTTGACTAATTTATATAATGACATAATTAGAAATATAAAAATTCATTAAGTGGGGGTTAAAATTAATTTCTTAGTAATTAAATTCTTCACTTCAATAATTTCTATCTGAATCTTAAGATGTCTTAGAACAATTTTAAAAAGTATAATTTAAATAGAGGTAATTAACCAGGGAAAATTATGTCTATAAATTTTTTAGCTCAAACAAGCTAATTGTTCTTAACTTCTGAATGAATATTAATCTTTTGGAATTCATATTAAGGCATCTTTGAGGATTAGCAATTGGGAGAGACTAGGCAATCAAAGTCCTTAAAAGAAATGTGCTCGATCAGATATCACAATTCTCAGTGAAATTTATAAAAAAATTGGGCCTTAAGATAAGAAGATAAAAAGATAAAGTGTGCAAGAGAATATTTTAGGAAGAAATGCCTAGTAATTTTTTAAGAACAAACTTGAGGTTGAACATAAAAAATTGAAAAGTATGTGTCTAAACCCTTTCCTAATTAATAAAACTTAAAGCCTTTTGATGGAATTCTTAATGTTATATTCATGAAAAGTTAAAAGAATTTAGAGATGTTTGATTGATAATTAATTGACTTAAGAATATCATTGAAACTTAGAAATATTTCAATCACACAAGAATCAGAGTTATGAGATCTACTTAGGCTCAAAAAGAAGGGAATTGAATAAAGGGCAAGTTTGTTTGAGATTAATGATAATCCAGCCTTGAAATGATACTTCCACATCTTTTATTATACATATAAAATTGTTAAAGAATAATGAAGTTTCACATAAGAGTTATGAATATCACCAATTCATAGTATAGATATGAGATTACATGAGGGTATGTAATAGATAAGTTTAGGAGAATTAATTTGATTCAAATTTATGTTATTTTTCTCATAAAACTATGTTGCTTCCTTATTTATCATGATTTTATACTTTCGAAAGGTATTTTTAGTGGTATTTGGCAGGTTACAAAAGTTGAATATGTGTTGCGAAGCCAAAACATGAAGCAGGCATGGTGCTAAACTGGCGTAATTATGCCACTGTATGACGTAATTATTCTAGTCTTACTATTTTTGGTGATTCTGTAGAGTTGCGTCCGATGTACTACACCATGCCTCAATATAGCTAAGTTGTCTTGCAACGTAACTACGTTGCACACTGGCAAAACTATTAGTAACTATGCTAGGTGATTTATATATAAGGATATGCATTAGAACTTCCTAAGGAAGATTAACAATGCTTTAGAAGCTTCCTTTAGCAACATTTAGGGTTTTTACTTCAAGCCATAGGGACTTCATCCTTCTTTCTTCGGGGACAAAGCTTCTAGCGCTCTTTTTCATTTGGGGTTAGAGAGATTTTTGAGAGAAAGATTAAGTGATGATGTTATGTGAGGGAGATCATGAACAACTTTCATTAGTAGTGGAGGACTTGGTGTATTGTATAAAAATATTTGGCTTGGTTGTTAGTTTTTATACTTTTTTTCACTTGTATCTTCAAAGCTATTAATGAAATCTATCATATTTTCTACCTAATGTATCATAGCTAATCTTCTATCATGCTCTTGCGATCTTAGGATAATTTTTTTCTTGTTGTTTTGCTATGAGTTTTTCCCTGCAAACATTTTTTTATACTTTTGACTTTCATAAGTTGATGTGTTGACCTTTCGATTGTCGTTCACTCATGTTCTCACAAATTAAGGAGTTAAAACCTTCCTTAATCTCAAAATTCTAACCGTTGACTAGAAGAATGAGTATATTAACACATAATAGTCTAGTGGAAAAACTAAATTACCATTACAAGATTACAATCTTAATTGTAATATAGTTTCCAACTATTCTTATGACTTATATATAGATTAAGAAAGATTTTTTCATTAGTTTTTTACTATCACGTAGAAGAAATCATAAGAAAAACATTAAGAGATCACAATATCGTTTCACAGATGTATGAACCTCGTCATGTCTGAGGAACTCAAAGTTGCTCATTGCCCTTCTTGTTATTGCAATTTTTTTATTGCTTTTTCTGTTTCACTGTTCTTTTTAAGACAACAATTTTTCATTACTTTCATTTTGATCGCTTCAAATTAGATTAAACGGTTTATTACACTAGAATTTACCCTTTCATAAATATTTTGACAACTTTCTTCGTGAGATGGATATACAAACTCTTTATCCTTGTATTACTTGATTTACACGTAAACTTGTGGGATTAACTGATTTCATTGTAGTAATTTCGAGCATCAAAGCCACCTCTTAAATCTATTGGGGCCACTCTCAAATTCTATCTGCCTGGGGGATAATTTTGAGTTTAGAGGATCGACGAGGATGTTAGTTTTTAAATAGGAGAGATTGTGAAGCTCGTTAAGTCGAATGAAACTAAACTCTTAAGCATCGAGAAACCTTTTAATGTAATAGTGAATTTTTTATAGATGCTCCAAGTTAAACGTGCTCGTGCTGGAGCACTTCTAAGATAGGTGACCTTCAGGGAGGCTACACTAATGAGGCAAAACTGTGACGCTATTAGGTCAAAACAGACAATATCTCGAAGGGTTAGAGGAGCTAGATAGATGGCGAGTAGGTGGCTGAAATGAAGAAGGGGTATATTTAGGATGGTTAGAACATAAACATGTTGATTTAGAAGTTCAGAGTGTTATATTGAAAGATTTGTGTGGTGGATTTGTAGCGATCCAAAAATATTTTTTTGAAGTTCTCACATGTCAACCACCCAAAATACCAAATTTAACATATTAGTCATCAAAATTTTAAATATAACATTTTAAATACTTTGTTCATTACAATTTTTCTTTAAAAATCACTTATAAAAAATTTTGAGTGGTTAAAATATTATATCCAAAAATAGAAGGATTAAAATATTAAATTTAATAATTTGAATAAATTGTGGTAATTTTATAAATACGTAGCTCTATGGTCGGATACAACGCCACTTGCCGGCATCCGCTTTTGGCTCTTCAGGGTTTGGCTGGAAATTCGCAGCAATAAATATGCAAATATAAAATAGGGAAATGTCGCAACCGAGAGGCACTAGGGTTTCTCTTCAGCTGGATTAGTCGTCTCTTCTGTGGTGCCTGCGCGTAAGGGTTCTTTTGAGGTTTCGGATAGGAGACTNCGCAGCAATAAATATGCAAATATAAAATAGGGAAATGTCGCAACCGAGAGGCACTAGGGTTTCTCTTCAGCTCGATTAGTCGTCTCTTCTGTGGTGCCTGCGCGTTAAGGGTTCGTTTGAGGTTTCGGATAGGAGACTGCGGTTTCGTGCAAGTTTTTGCGGAATAGAAGCCAGCCGGAGGCCATGTACAGGTCAAGGGGGTAAGATACACCACCTAAACCCTAATGTTTTTGTCTTTTCGCCGAAAAATTATTTATTTTTAGCTTCTTGTTAATTTTTTCTCGAGGCATTCTTTGGTTACTATCATTATTCTGGCGTTTTTTTTTTAAACGTTTTGTTATCGATTTTTTTTGTTTCTCTTTTCTCGTTCCTGGTCGTTTTATTTTGTCGCCGCTAGTTTCGGATTTGGGCATGGGAGTTCTGATAGAGAGGGAATTTACGGGAGAGCTTATTGCTTGTTTCTAATGACGAGTTGCCTATAAGAAATCTGAGAACTTTGACTACGCATTTTTTTCACTATAGATTGAACAAGTAGCTTGTAATAGGTACTATTTTTTTTCTTTGGTTTTTAGTCGTTTCTCTAAATTTTATTGTGTAGAGATCATGGTGACACTTATCAAGAGTGCTTCTTCATTGATGAAATTTATTTGGCTCATCTGACTAATCCTTCCTAGCAGGGCCTCTTTTTTCCTTTCAAAAGTATAGTTTTGTTACATGGAAGCTGCTAGGTCAGCATAACAAGTCGTTGGACATGATGGTAGTTACACTAAACACCTATTTTAGTGGTTGATTTTGATGCTCTCTATGTAGGGATTGGAGGTGCTCCTTTGGTTTGTAGATAGTCTGATTAGGGAATTTTATTATTAGGTTTGATCCATTTAGCTTGGACTGACATATGCATTCCAGTTACCATTTCACTATAAGGCACAAATGGCGAAGGGAAGTTTGTGGGAAATTTTTAATGATGCTTGAGCATGTACCTTTTTGAAGTACTTCTTCGTTTTGTTATCTGAAGAAACCCCTTTCCCATGGGCTATTATGTTTTGAACTTTGTGTTTAACAGAAGGCCTAGTGAAGCTTCTTTTAGAACGGCTTAAAAAATATCAAAAATTGATAGTGGTAGGCGTAGGGTTGACCTTGGAGGCTAGTTTTGTCTTAATGTGATATGTGGCTTGTTAATGTGCAGCGCCATAAAGTAATTATTCTGTAAGTAATTTTTATGAATTCTTTTTCTTAGATTTGAGAGCATGGTAACTGTTATTATGGTACTGGTAAATGGTGCAGCTAGTTTTCATTTTATAAGAAAAGAGAAGTGTTCATCCATATCATGGAGAACATTTGGATTTGCGCAGGAAAGAAATGAGTAGAATAATAACAATTATTATATCTTTTCTACATGTCCAGCTCTCATCATTGTAATTGGTGATTGTGTTTCCTAACCATCATTGATATGATTTTTTTTTAATCTAACCCTAATCTCTAACTTTGTATGAAAATAAATCCTAAGAGAACCTCTCTTTTTAAGGTTTAATTGAATTTCTCTGTTATTTACATTGGTCTATGATTAACCTGTATCTTGTCACGAGATATATGTTTCAACCTTGCTTTCTCAAAACTTGGAATCAGATTTGTTTACTTGGTTTTGATCTTGATTCATACTTTGGATTTGTTAGCCTCTATTTTTACTCTTCATTACATGTCCAATTTGCAGGCTTAGAAAAGCCAATGCTGGATTCTGAAACGTTTGCGGGTACATACCATGTAGGAATGAGCTGTTTGAGAAGGAAAGTACCAGGAGTAGAGAGAAAAATTCTTGGAATTTTATTGATATAAATGAAATGGTTACATAGGATTGGACATGGAATCTCCAAAAATCCTTTCACTCAAAAATTCCGGATTTCTCATCTCCAAGGATCCTCTTACTCCCTAGGAATTCTTTTTGTCCTCCCCATTCATCCATTTTTTCTTCTCATTTTTTTCCATCCCTCTACCTCATGGTGCTCACCTCTATATATAGGTTGGGTTTGCCGAAGATACAGTGCACATACCGCTACACAAGAAACATAAAATTTATTTTACTAAGTATGTAATAAAGTTTGAATCAAAATAGTTGACGTGGTGTGTTTACGTATTTGGTCTTTGGGCGACATGAAGAGGTTGAACAATCAGCTTGGGAGAGTTCACTATAGGATTTGTTGTAGATAACCTTTTGTGTTGACTGAACAAGTTGGCTGTTTGAATTGGTGAGCTATTTATTTGAGCTCCTAGCCAAGTTGCCTTGGGCAAATTGCTTGGTTGAATTATCTGATCAAGATGTTGTTTTGAATCGACTAGTTGATTTGTAGCTCGTTAAATCCGGTTCAGATTTTTTTATCATACATATTTAGTTCCTCTATTCTTTAATTGTTTTGACCGTGAAAGTTTGAGATTGCAAAATGGTAATTTCATTTAGCTTAAATGTGTGTAAATTGCAAAATGATAATTTCATTTAGCTTACTAAAAAATGTGTGTAAACAAACTTATATATGATGTTTTAGTTTTGCTGTAATTTGTGTCCCGTCATTCTTCTATAAATTGTGGTGAGGGATTTTTGTTGTGCTATTGCCGACAAACCTTGCTTCTTTTCTCATCCTTTTTTTTGGCTTGGTTCCTAGCATCGTAGAGAATGGAAGAGGCCCCTGCAGAAAATATCATAATTTTTGAAGCTAGCTTTATTGAGGCATTGTTTGGGGAACATAGAAAAGGATTATCAGAGAGGAAGAAGAAGAAAGTGAAGATTTTAAAAGAAAAAACTAAAAAATCTCAAGGTGGGAATTTTGTTTNTGATAATTTCATTTAGCTTACTAAAAAATGTGTGTAAACAAACTTATATATGATGTTTTAGTTTTGCTGTAACTTGTGTCCCCTGTCATTCTTCTATAAATTGGGGTGAGGGATTTTTGTTGTGCTATTGCCGACAAACCTTGCTTCTTTTCTCATCCTTTTTTTGGCTTGGTTCCTAGCATCGTAAAGAATGGAAGAGGCCCCTGCAGAAAATATCATAATTTTTGAAGCTAGCTTTATTGAGGCATTGTTTGGGGAACATAGAAAAGGATTATCGGAGAGGAAGAAGAAGAAAGTGAAGATTTTAAAAGAAAAAACTAAAATCCTCAAGGTGGGAATTTTATTGTCCTTCCTTCTATTGACCTCTTAGCTTTCTTGGAGGCTCTTTCCGTGGTGCATTCACCATCTTTTGATTTGCCCCTAGTAGGGGTTCCAATTTTTGAAACTTCTCGGGTCGAATTTCACTAAAGAGGCTTTGGCTTTATTAGGGTCTTTGGCTCCTAATGTGACATTGGATTGTTCAAAGAAATATGAAATATGTCAATTCCTATCTGTATTTAGTTCAGATAGACATTGTGATAAAAAAAATTGCTTATATAGTTAATTCTTTTCTATGTTTAATGAGGTTGATTTTGTTTTATAGCTTAATTCACATTAGTGTGTTAATGAGCGAAGAGTGATCTGTTGACAGACCAATGTGTTTAGTTAAGCGTGGTTGGTGATTGGATTTGAATAAAGCAGATTTTGCCCAAGAAGGTCAACTTGTTTCTAATGAAAGGGGGCATATGCTACTTGCCCTTGAGGAAGGCGCTCCTCTAGCTGACTTGCTAGATGAGGGTCCCTTGGGATTAGAAGTGAGAACTCACCCGTTGAAGATAAGAGTCTTTTTAATGTCTTCTGTTGGAAATTGATTGATTTAAGGTTTATAGATTGCATTTTCTTTGCTATAGATGTTCTTTCGGATGAGTTGGCTTGATTAAATTGGAAAAAAACACATCTGCCTCGAAAGTGCACCTTATTGATGTGAATCAATTTACTATTTCCTTGCCANTTAATGAGGTTGATTTTGTTTTATAGCTTAATTCACGTTAGTGTGTTAATGAGCGAAGAGTGATCTGTTGACTGACCAATGTGTTTAGTTAAGCGTGGTTGGTGAATTGGATTTGAATAAAGCAGATTTTGCCCAAGAAGGTCAACTTGTTTCTGATGAAAGGGGGCATATGCTACTTGTCCTTGAGGAAGGCGCTCCTCTAGCTGACTTGCTAGATAAGGGTCCCTTAGGATTATAAGTGAGAACTCACCCGTTGAAGATAAGAGTTTTTTTAATTTCTGTTGGAAATTGATTGATGTAAGGTTTATAGATTGCATTTTCTTTGTTATAGATGTTCTTTCGGATGAGTTGGCTTGATTAAATTGGAAAAAAAACACATCTGCCTCGAAAGTGCACCTTATTGATGAGAATCAATTTACTATTTCCTTGCCCAGAGGAGAGATCCAAAAATATATAGGGCTGCTTTGATGTCTCTTCAAATAGATTCCTAGGAGAGTTGGAAAACTCTCCTAGTAACTAATTAATGTGAATGAGGCCTTTGCTGCAAACAAAGGCCAAAATATTACGACAATTGTTTGAGTTGAGAAGATGATAATTGACATTGGCGGTGACCCCTTAGCATTCTAGAAGTATTTGGAGTGAACTCGCCCTGTCAAGTTCAAGGCAGGTGATGAGTTTGTGTTGAAGCGCTCGATAGAGAGCAATCGNAATGTGAATGAGGCCTTTGCTGCAAACAAAGGCCAAAATATTACGACAATTGTTTGAGTTGAGAAGATGATAGTTGACATGGGCGGTGACCCCTTAGCATTCTAGAAGTATTTGGAGTGAGCTCGCCCTGTCAAGTTCAAGGCAGGTGATGAGTTTGTGTTGAAGCACTCGATAGAGAGCAATCAAGTACTTTTGAATGTCTCTTTTGAACCTTGCATTTAGTTCTTCATCCCTTACTTTGAAAATAGAGATAGTCACGCTTAGTGAATTGGACGAATGATTACAGATGTTCTGATTGTAATCTTTTTTGAAGTGATTGAATGAGATCCTTTTTCTTTATTTGATGTGATGTATTTAACTGAAATGAATTTCTATTATATAATTGTAATGTAGTTAAATNAGTACTTTTGAATGTCTCTTTTGAACCTTGCATTTAGTTCTTCATCCCTTACTTTGAAAATAGAGATAGTCATGCTTAGTCAATTGGACGAATGATTACAGATGTTCTGATTGTAATCTTTTTTGAAGTGATTGAATGAGTCTTTTTTCTTTATTTGATGTGATGTATTTAACTAAAATGAATTTCTATTATATAATTGTAATGTAGTTAATATGATATTGTTGATATCTTGACGATGACCTTGTGAAAGTGAATTTCGTGAATTATATTATTAGAAAATACCAGATTAAATGACCATCGAGTTGCTGAGAATTTACAATAATAAGCTGAGAAGAAAATTCTAATAGCAGATGATTAAGAAGCTTGTGATGATGGATTGCCAATAAAATCTTATTAAAATTTGATAAGAAATTCTCAATGGTGAGCTGTTGAGGTTTACAAGCGAATCCCGAATTTGTGATGCTTGAGCATATATGAGCGAATTTTGAATTGGATTATAGAATAACTTAGATTCAAGTCTTACATTGCCTGGACTTTGTATACTTCTTTGTTAGATTTTTTCATCATTAATGGGCCATTGCTTTAAGTACCAATTCGAGTTTGCTATAAAAGAGACTCGCATGCTATCTTAATGGAGAGAATTATGCTTTTTATACTTGACTCGTGTTCCAAGAGTATTCTTTTAATAGAACAGAGTGATTTTATGAAGTGTGAATGTTTACGAGTTTTGGTGTTTGAATTTTTTTAGGATTTATTATGAATCATGTGGTGGATGAATTGTTCTTGGACGGATGCTCAAATTGATTGTTTGGTTTGATTCTCTTAACGAGTTGGTGAGTTGAGATTATGAGTTGAGCATCAAATTTCGAATATTTTAGGCATGTAAGGCCTATTATTAAGTGCGGGCTATCCATCTTCTTGGTGGTATCTAGCTCTCCTACAAGGAATCATCACATGAATCCTGAGTCTACTCCTATAAAATTTGTACCGAGGGCATGTAGCTCTATTATTAGAGTAGTCTCGTTAGTTTTTAGCTTGTATTTGTGTCGAGATAGCACAAAGTAGGTTGTTCATTTATCCTTTTCATCACAGGTGTCTGCTGATCCATGTATTACTGCTAAACTGATTGACTGGGCAGTGGTTTAATCCTGCATGACTGATAGATGAAATATGTTAATAAAGCAGGTTAGTACAATGTCTTTGGTAAAAGACTTACCATAAATTTTGATTTATTGCACATTTATTACTTAAACACAATTATCGGGCTGTAAACAAATAATGTATGCGTTTTCTATTTTTAGTTTTGTTTACTTACCCGAAGTTAGAGGCTGTTTTTGAGCGAAGATAATGATTTTCAGAGGGATGGATAGACAAGGTGGATTTTTTGTTGTATGTGGTTGTATGATTCCGTGGGTTTCTTTTGGAGATTTCAAGACAAGATGGATTTTTTGTTGTATGTAGTTTAAGTTTTGGGTTCTTTATCACTAGTGGGATGTTGAGTTCCCTTGAGCGATATTGAATGAATGAGCCTCTATCCCAAAAGGCCTCCAAATGATAATATTCCTATAAAAGGTTTTAAACCCAAATCAATGATTCTCGCTAAGAAATATCTTTTTAAGGCATATTTTAGAATAATCTTTAGAAGTTTTTTCCCCTTGAGTAAACTTTGAAATAAAATGTCTTAAACGATTTTGCTAGCTGCTGATTGCAATTCTTCCTGGGGCCTTTAGCTCTCCTACAAAATTTGTTCAGGTGGCTTTTTAGGTACTTCAGGATTTCTTTCTTGGGACTTTAAATGTTCCTACAATATGCAGTCACACAACCTTAAGCTTGTCATTTAGTCAAATCAATCTAGTGGATTATTTAGGATAGAGGTTTTTAGAATGAACCAAAATCATTGTATTTTAATCTCATCATTTTGATCAGGGCATGCATATAATATTAACACTAATATAATATTAACTGGCAAACTGGTTTGGCCGACTTCCTCTAGTATTCAATGACTTGACTAGATAATATTTTTGTAATGCACTGAAGTAAAAAAGAAAGAATTTGATAGTAATTTCAGAGAAAACTTTTTTAAGTCATCCTTGCTTCAAGTCCTTGGGATTTCATTATCATTGTATGTCGTAAGCTTGCAAGTTGCAGGTCCCACTTATTCTTTGATTATGGAGCGTCTAGTCCAGGTTGACTCTAGCTTGTCAAGAGCAAGTTTGCAAGCTGCCAAGTCTGCTTCTTTTAACACTAAATGTCTAGCTTTGAAGGTATTTTTCTTTAAGTGTATATTGTAGTACTTTGTCACTCCTTCTAATTTCTCATTGTTTCATGGATGTCTGATTACGCCACTCTTCAAGTGCATTGCAGTTCACAATCATTCATCATTCAAATTTCTCCATTCATTTACGTTCGTTTCTTCAAAATTCTGTGCAGTGATTGTTTTTGGCTATGTAAGATATACTTGACAAGTAACACGACTTTGGGCCTTTGAGAGGATGAACTCAGTGGTTGATGGAGGGGGTTCCAAGTGTCATAGAAAAATGGTAGTAAATCAACATATTTATTTTTGTCACCTTCATTCTCTTTTTTGAGTAAGTTGAGAATTAGCTTATTTTCCACGTTGACTCGACTGTTGGTTTTGGAATGATAAATGAAAGTGAATTTCATAGAAGTCTTTGACAATTATCAGTGAATTATGTTTATATGTCTATGATGATGTCCATGGTCAACTCAGACATGTAGATTATGTCGGACCATAGGAAGTTGCAGATGACTTCGATGTCGACTTTAGTTAAGTCCTTGGCTATTATCCGTCTAGAGAAATAATTGATAATGACTGACAAATTTGTTTGGGCTATTGTTGGAGGAAAAATTGAGAAGATCCATGCCCCAGATTGTGAATGACCTTGGGCTAGTGATAGATTGCAACATGCAAGAAAGATTGTAGCTGCATAGAAGCGAATTTGACATCTTTTTACGTTTTGTGGAAAGTTTTTTTCATCCTTGCAGAGAGTTGGCCAAAAATAGACCTTTTTGAGATTTCTGTTCCCCAATGTTTTACCTCTTGAGCGGCTCTCACATTTGCCTAAATTAACTTTCAAGATGTCAAGAATTTCATTTTCATTGAGTTGTCAAACACAACCAAGTAATCAACCCTCTAGATAATTCAATATCAATCTATAAGTATTGGGTTGGATTGATTTTGAATCTTATAGGGTTTGACACATGACAATACTACTATTTTTAAGTATTCAATAAATAGATCTACCCTGCATAGCTTTTTTTGAGACCCTACTCCCATTACATCGGGCTCTTTCATGCTCTATCTTTGAATATTTGAGCTTCCCAATTTGTCTTTACAGTGAATAGATATTTCAATATGATTTCTTCTCGAGCTTCATATTCAGCATTCACCTTGTTCGCTACTAGTTATGAATTTGAATGTACAAGTTTTTTCACTTTGAGCAAATCATAAGCCAGCAATGAGGACTTTGTATTCAGCTTGATTATTAGAAGTTTCAAAACATATTCACACAAAATGGTTCAAGGATTTGCCAAATGGACTCAAGAGCACTATCCCAATGCTAACTATATGGTTGCTGGTTGTGATTGCTCCGCCTGTGAATAAAGTCAGCAGTTTTATCTTCAGTGCATGCTTCTTCAAACGTAATCTTCAACGCTTGATTCAGTGAAATCAACAAGTCAGCTAAAGCTTGTGTATTGATTGTGGTTTTTAGCACATAGGAGTTATTGAATTTGGCAAGTTTGACCGCCCCTTGAATATACTTTTGGATGCTATGTTTTGGCAAGCACAGACCACAATGGGTAGTTTGTAACTACTTGTATTGAATGAGCTTGGAAGTAAGTAGCAGAAACGATGCTTTGAAAAGAAGGATAAAGCGAGCATTCCATGATCAGGTATCTGAGTTCATCTGTTAGAATCTTTCTAATGTAGAATATAGTGAATCATTTTTGGTTCTTTTCCCCAAGAAGCATTGAGTTGTCTGCTACTTCAATTTCAAGATATGTCAGTAAATTTTCGCTCAAGTTGGGGCTTTGAGGTAGCAAAGGAGATCATAGAATGTTATTTTGTTTGATGAAAGACAACATGTACTCTTCAGACCAAACAAAGTGTCTGACACTCTTGAATTGTTTGAACATAAAGAATATTTGTTTCCTGATTTAGAAAAGAAACAAGTCGAAGATTTGACCTGTTTGTTTTTGCAATTTTTTATTGTTTCTAGGAGACATCTCCACTATGTTTTTTATTTTATTTTTTATGATTCATCTTCATTTATTCTATGGTGATTAGGTAACCAAAAAACGTACTCGACTCTGTTCCGAATGTACACTTGAATAGATTAAACTTCACGCTAAATTCTCATAGTGTTTCAAAGTTCTCTTTTAAACCAATTTTGTTCAAGGGATTTTCTCTTAATCAATATTTCTACAAACACTTCAACATTTCTTTTTTGATTTGATAATATTATATCCATCATCTTCTGGTAAGTTGTATATGTATTTTTAATGCCAATAGATACTACATCATAAGAATAAACCTCATCTCTTGTGATGAATGCAATTTTCTTAGAATCTGCAGGGTGCATCTTTGATGTGATTATAACCAGAGAATGCATCCAAAAAACTCGCTACTGAATAGCGAAATATGGAGTCGACTAATTAAGTCATGGATAACGGACTTTGCACATGTCAAGTTCAAGTTGATTAAGTCTAAACACATACACTATTTATCGGTAGATTTTGACACCGTCACCATGCTAGCGAATTACTTCGGGTTTTGAACTTCTCTAGTGAAGCTTGCATTGAGTAGCTTCTAAACCTTTTGGCGAATAGTTTTTACTAATGTAGTGGAAATTAGCCTCATCTTCTGCTCAAATGGTTGAATTCTGGGGTTGTCATTGAGTGCTTGACAATAAACAACATGTATAGCATCTTGTATTGTGAAGAGCTTCAATTAATATGGTCGTTCAATCCAACATCGAAAGAACCATTGACAGAGGAAATTTTTCGACGACTTCATTAGTCTTTAGGCTGCTCCTCAGTGTTCAATTTTAAAATTTCTTTTGTAGATTTTCTACTGCTCTTAGGTAATAGGCTTGAGACTTCCCCAAATAATCCTTGATGGTAAGTTCGCGTCTCATGGGAATTTGACAACATTGTGGTAAGTTGAGACTACCGCCTGAAGTTGTTTAATAAAGATTGGTCAAAGATGACATTGTATATAGCTTTTGAATCGATTATGACAGCTGTCATGGCAGTAAACTGTTTTTCAAATGATTGAGAGAGCAATGAGTCCAAGAACTCTTTCTTTTCCATGACAAAATAAAAAGTGGATTCGATGTGGTGGCAAAGTGTGATGTCTCCCCCAAGCCAATCTTATTGTAGATGCTTTTTGAGGAGGATATTGAGAGAACTACCAATGTTTATGAGAATGTTGTCAATTTGATAGTTTTAATCAGTTCTGTGACCATAGTAACATCATTGTAGGGATTTCTCTTAGTCTGGAGATCTTTGTCAGTTAAGATTATGGATGGTTAACTAGCTATCGATGGTTGAGAATAAATTGGAGTTCACCTTGCATGGTGGAAGTCGCTTGAGATTTGACTGATGAGGAGCTTCTGGTTCGTTTCCTCCAACGCGAGCCATGACTAGTCTTGCAATGTGGATGGCTTGCGTTGTGATAGGCTTGTTTCAAGCTTCTTCAATGAGTGTTTTCTTTTCTTATGTTTGCACCCAGTGCGTTGAACTCTTTCAGCTTTCTGGCTTTCATTAATTCTTTATTCAGATTCCTTAAAATGTCTATATTCATTAATGTCATGGTCGTGGTTTATATGGTATGCACAATACTTTTTTTGGGTCACATAGGTGGCCTGATTTCATAGATGTTAGCCTTCGAAAATATTCTTTTTTTCTGGATGGCTTCAAAGGCTTAAGCTATTGAAACTCTTAATGGGGTCACAAATAGTGGATGTGGAATCGGAGATGATGACCTCTCTAATCAATGATCAATTTTCCTTCTTCTTGATTAGTTCATCCCCCATAGGGATGAATCTGATGCTTCTTGAATCTTGTTGTGCTACTTTCAACAGAGCGTCCTCCAAGTTCTTGGCTGAAGCAACAAAAGTTTCTCCTTGGTAGATGCTTCTTTTGGTGCTTCACTCCGTAGGTGCTAGGTTGTGAGTTGTATTGTTCTATAGAGATATGGTTGTTGGTTTGCTTTATTAATTCTACTAGTGTTCTTGGGCATTGCAAACCAAAAGAGTAGCGGAAAGGACTTTCTATCAAGCCCTGAGCTAGAGTGACATGAACGGCAATAAGTTTTATCTTTAATGACACTCCTGGCTTTTGACGTATTCACAACAAGGCTTGTGAATTTCTGTCTTTTGGGTACTGTGGAATTGTGCGCAACATGCATTTGAATTCGACAAATGAGGTGATCATCCCTAGTGGTAAGTTGTTGAACCAGCAAATGATTGACTTTTTTGAGAGTCATAGAGAAGAAAACATTTGAGTGCATGGTTAATTTGTTGTAGGCATACTGTTGAATCAAATAATGCTACATGATCAACATGATCCGATCTTCCTTTGGTGAAGCTAAAATGATGAAATCTTGAACTTCTTAGGTGCCCCTGCCTCAGCAAGTTTCTTGGTGAAGGCGTTCTCTACACTAGAGGAATCTGCACTGTTGGGGCAGTATATGTCATCCTTCTCTGTCAGAGTTGATGATAGAGCTCTTCTCGTCCTAATTGCTGGGTCCCTTTTTGGCACCACTGATTTCGGAGCATTAAATGGTGTTTATGCTCTCGGCGCATGCTCTAAAGATTCTTTGATCATTATTGACATTTGCTCATTCAATTCATTCATTTGATATAGAAAGAACTCTCTTGTACACTTGATGTTGGCAGAATGATCTCTATGGTTTTGTTCTGTTCTGTCAATAACTCTACTTGTAGTTTGCGGCATGTTCAACTCACTGTGATGTTGGATCCTAAAATGTTTGTAAGCAC
>JXCR01085819.1:16940-45704 GCA_002079205.1 Phalaenopsis hybrid cultivar | reverse complement strand
AGTAATGCTCTTCTAACTTCATTAAATATTCCATTAAGACCCTCAATAACGATCAAATTTATATCTTCCAATAACTTGAAGTTGAGCCTTTGAATAAGGATATTTTATCTCATAAATTAGAGATTCATAATAAGTTTTGGGAAGGTACTTCTATGCCTCATACTTGGATAAAGAGCTAACTTCTCTTGGTTAAAAAGGGGGCAAGATAATGTAAAATTTAATTACAAAAAAAAAATCAAATGTAGAAGTAATAGAAACTATATAAGTGAGTTTAAGTCTGATAATAGTTGCATTTCCTCTCAAAAGGGTATATCCAATGAGAACATCTCCTATTTTTCAACTTCGATGAATTGTATTGTGACTTCTTCAACCATTTTTTCACTTATACCTATCTGTCCAAAACTCTCACACTTGGATTGTTTTATGAAGATTAAAAAAAAAATTATTAAGATTGGTGCTTTCAAGTCTCCTAGTGCTAATGACTTTAATGCTCGATTCTTTAAAGATACGTAAAATACCATTGACTCCACTTGAACTAATATAATTAAACACTTTCTTTCATCCATTATTTTACCAAAAAGAATTAAACGCTCAACTATTACTTTCAACCTTAAGAGGCTCTATACTTAAGAGCTCAAGGATTTTAGACATATTTCTCTTTGTAACACTATTCACAAGGTAATAGGCAAATTGTTTGCTCAAATGCTCAAATGTATTCTTCCTATCATCATTCATTCCTCTTAAGCTGCTTTTATTTATAGAAGGAACATTACAAATAATATTATTCTTGCAAAAGAATTCCTTTATGGTTTTGGTTCTTCTAGCCTTCTCAATAGCTTATGTATAAAAATTGACCTAAGGAGAGCTTTTCATTGAGTTAATAGAAACTTGATCTATAATAGGTTAGAGAGAATGAAATTTTCTCCTTTAATAATCAACTGGATTAAGGCTTGTACCTCTATGGTATATTTCTCTATTATAATTAATGGTGAGCTTAAAAGCTACTTCCTTACATCCTCTACACTTAAGCAAAGATGCCTCTTATAATCTTACCTTTTCCCCATCGCCTTGGATATTTTTTCTAGATTGTTGGATTTACATTGACAGTCACCCGAGAGGAATATTAGTCTCCTTTTATGCTGATGAAAAAATTACTTTTGGTAAAGTTTCTATTGATAATATCACTAAGTTGGCACGCACCCAGGGAAGCCTATATCATTCTAAATGTGCTAAACAACTACCTAAGTATTAAAATTATGAAAAATCAGGTTAGAGAAGCACGAAAACTTCTCCTCGGGACTTGCAATATGATGCAATTATCTAGTCCTAATCGTGGAGACCTTACAAGGGATTACTTAGGATATAGGCATGCATGCGAACTATTTTAAAACCGCCCTNCCACGCACAAAAGTTTCTATGTGTGGTCAGACCAAGCCTGGGCGTGCCCATGCCCTAATATAACTGGAACGACCACTCCGTGTGGCACGCCATCAATCTGTGGCCTTCGCCCACAGATCAGAGCACGAATTGTCACACTGCTTCTTCAGCTGAGATCCGTGGCTCTTTAACCACCCAATTAATTGTTGTCGTCGACCCACTAGTCCGCCACCTAATCAGACGACAACAGCGAAGCTCCGCGACCACCTTCTAGCCTATATATAGGCGATCTTCGGCACTCTCCGGGACATCCCAACTCTCTGACACTTACCTCTAACAATTCAGATAGAGGAAGAATATTTCTCCGGCGAGCCTCCTCCGGACAGCCTCCTCTCGGGCTTAGTTTCCTTTTAATTTAAGTATTTTAATTCTTAAGTCTTAAGTTAATTTTAGGCTAGATTAATCAACTCAATAGCCTTAGATTAGGCTTGGGTTTGGGCTCAACTCAAGTCGACCCAAACCTAGCCTAACCTTAACCCCAAATTGTAGTCAAAACATATACCCTAACCAAAAAGCCTAATCTAAACCAATCCGAGTCTAACCCAAACACTAACCCAACCCAAAAGCCTAATCTAAACCAATCCTAGTCTAACCCAAACACTAACCCAAAAGCCTAACCTAAACCTAACCGAGGTTTGACCCAACTTAGACCAGACCCAAACCCTAAACCTAACCCAGGTCTGACCCAACCTAGACCTGACCCAATTCCTAAACCTAACCTAGGTCTGAACTAACCCATACCTCACCGAAAACCTAAACCTAATGCAGGTCTGACCCAACCCAAACCCTAAACCTAACACAAGTCTGAACCAACCTAGCTTAACTCGGGTCAAATCAAACCAAACTCAAGTCAACCTGAATCAACCCAGATTAACACGGGCCAACCCAAACCAAACCCTAAACCTAACTTAGGTCTAACCCAACCCAGCTTAGCCCAGGTCAACCTTAATACCCAACTCAATCCGGGTCAATCCAGCTTAACCCGGGTCAACTCAAACCAAATTAGAGTCAACCCAAGTAAAACCAGCTTAACTTGAGTCAACCCAAACCAAATCCTAGTCAACCCAAACCAAACTTAAGTCAACCGAAGCCAGCTCAAGTTTAATACAGACCTAAACCAACTAATTCATATCATACATTAGTTCAAACTTGAGTTAACCTAAGCTAAAAATTCCACTTACCTAAGTTCAACCTTAGCCCAAGTCTAATCCAAGGCTAAGTATATGTGTCATATGTGTTATTTCACGTTCCATTTCATATGTTAATGTTCAAAAACAAAGAAAAAATAAAATACATAAAATGAAAAAAAGGATGAAAACCATCTTGGTTTTCTCCACAAATATCAAAAACTCAAACCTTAAAAAAAACAAGAATCAAACTCAGAAAACTTTGATTTCTCAAGATGACTAGCAAACCAAAGAATTAAAACAAGACAAAATAAAATAGTGAACTTTAAATAAACATCTAAAAAACATCAACATAAAAATGAGAACATAATCTAGATAGATCTGACACATACCTTAGGTTAGCTAACTTAGACACCAAAATGAGGGTAGTTAGTGCTAAGTATAGAAGTCTAGGTTAGTCTAGGTACCCTGGTTAGTGCTAAGAACTAGGACAAACAGAACAACAAATCTACCCCGAGAAACTAGAGGGAATACCTTAGAATGAAGTAACCCATGGTTACTGAGGAATATATTTCAGACTGTTTCGAAACTACAAATCCTCTACGGTATTTAAGAGGTATTCCTGGTTATGAGGCCGGTCATAGTTGACAGATATTAATGTTCCCGGGACGACGGAATGTCATGGACATCTTTCACCGAGAATGTTATTCCCAAAGTCTAGGTTAGTCCGCCCATAGAATTCCTTATAAAGTCTAGGATTTCACTCCTCATCTAGAAATCTTTTTATTTCTGACTCTATCCTTATCTTAGGATTTCCAACCATTTCAGTCAGTCAAATCTAGTATCTCTGACTTCTCTTTTGACTTCATCTGATCAGTTCAAACTCAACATCAGACTCTTTCAACTCTCTCTTCAAATTTTATTCTATAACTTGGGTTTCTCCCATAACATATTGTCATTAGGATGTAAGTCGCATCCCTTTAAGCTTAATCTTCCAGTTTGAACCCTCCACTTCCAAACATTCCAACTATGAAAGTTTGATCTCTGCCAATCTAACTTGTCGCATTAATCTAGAATTTTCTTCAGGGCTCACCGCTTTAAAGATATAATTAATTACAAGAATTTGTCTTTGTAGACCCCAAAATTAAAATAAAATTTACCTTACACCTGTGAGGTAAGGGAAAAAAAAATTGGTTCTATGAACTAACGAAGGCTTTCACCATTCGAGTGGTCAGGCCCATTTTTAAGATAATACTTTTCTTCTTTCGGGTATATATCTTTCTTCAGAATGTCGTACTTGGTCATCTAAATAGAAATTCTCTCAAAAAGTTATATTCTGAGTAAAGAATTCCCACCACATGTAATTGGTGGTGATGAACGGATTGATAATAGCGACCAATTCCACATTCTCACTGAATGGCACAACTCTAGCCACAATTCGTCAGATCCTTCCAAAATTGTTAAATTAGAGCTTGATTTTTCCAGTGGATGCCATGGCTATCAAGAATAGATAAGAAGCAATTGGAGAGAAATAAAAGGCACGAGAGAAATTATCAATAAGGACAGCAAGTTGGAGTGGGGAGAAAAAGAGTCCCACCCTTCCTATAAGGGGAATGGCAGGAAGGGAGTCTGGCGGCTCTGTAAGGATGCCGATGGCTAGGTTAACAAATTTGGCTTTAATATTATGTTCAAATTCAGAATAATGTGGAATATTTTTATTGATATGAAAGAAAATATAAATAACCATTACATGAAAAGACAATAAAAAAGATACAACACCTAACATCTTCAATTCATAAATTCATATTTATTATTTAGAGATAAGGAAAACAACATAAAATAGAGAAGCCTAAATATACGAAAGAAAATAATTTCAATCAAAGAAAACAAATCTAAAATAGAAAATTAAATAAAGTTATATTAGGAAATAAATATAATCCTTATAACTTCTAATAAAAATAAATTATTTCCTAATATAACTTCATATATATATATATATATATTAAAAGATGAAATCGATATTTGGTCCAGTGAACACCAAATATCAATTCTCCCATATGGGTTGAAAATCCGGTGTGCTTGATTCTGATTCGAAGAGCCTGCACCACGAGATTCGAACCCCTGACCCGAGAGACTTATATCACACACACACACATATAGTTTTTTAGATTCTTGATCTCACTATACAGATAATTTAATTGATGTTATATTTATATGCTTGAAGCATGACAAGATGTATGATCTTTTTAATGACAAAAGTTTAGGATGTGAATAATGAACTAAACTACATAACCTCCTCGTAAACCAATCCAAAATTTTTAAACCACAAAAGTTTAGGATGTGAAAGGATGGTCATTGTGGTTGGTAATGGAAGTCATATTTGATTGACATAGGTGATAAAAGAACCCACGCAATACTTGAACGCCTCAAAGAAGCATATTGCAAGCACGAAACCAAAGCAGCTTCAGGAAGACCTGGAACATCACCATTCTCAGGCATGGAAGCGTCATAGTTCCCAAACTGGTCCAGTTTCTAACACACACACACACACACACACACACACACACACACACACATATATATATATATATAAGCCCAAGGGCAATTACATTAAGAAGAAAGGGGTACAGATAGGTTGTATGAGTGGACCCAAATAAGCACCCAACCCATACGGTACAACACACAAAAAGAAAAAGAAGAAAATTAAAAACCCAAAAGTAGATGGTACATAAAAGATCAACCAAGTCGACCCACTTTAGTTTTGTCTCTGTCTCTAGTTGTCGGAAAGGAACCAGCTAACAAATTGGTGAGTTGTGTACCATTGCCCGAAGTTACCAGAGTATCATCTATTAGATTCCTTAGCTCAAGTAAATCATAATTCTTCTTCCTCCTGTAAGTGTAGACCTGTCATTCATCATCCGAAGGTTAATTCGGATGAGGTGGTAGTGTTGCAATAGAAAGGTTGCCAACAAGTGTATGTGAGGTAAGAGTTGTCGCCTCTACCCCTGATACTTCCTGAAGGTGGGGAGCTGCAAGGTTCTCCTAATTATCATTATTATTTTCAGTATGGTTTGAAAGTATAGGTTGCTCAACAGGGTCATCCAGCTTCTTATCGATCGCAGAAACAATATTTTCAGGGGGAGGGTCCACAGCGACAATATAATTAGACACCAAATCATGTCCTGTAGTGACTTTCTCTCCAGGTGGAACAGAAATATCCTTAAATCCATCCTTATTCACTTGATTTTTAGATTTCAAATTAGGATGAAGCCTATGACATTTATCAAGGGTATGTCCAAACATCTTACAATGAGAAAAATAAATAGGTCCATGCTTCATGACGATTTGTTGTTAATATCCATTATGCGTTGTGTCCAACCAGACTTCAGTAACACCGGGCAAAGTAATATCTCTTTCCACAAGTATTTTGTCCACAGAATGTCTGGTAAGGTTGAAAGTGGGTAGATCTAGCTCCATAGGGTCCCCAAGTATAATATCAATAGAGTAAAGAATCTGATGATGAAAAAGTGCAGCTTGAGACCAGGTAGACAACCATACCGGTACAGTAGGAGGTTCATGATTGAGGTCAAAATCAGGAGACCATTTGAGTAGCTTCAATGGTTTACTAGCGATGTTAAAATATTTTTTTGGAGAAAATCTGAGTGTAGTCATTAGGCACGGTTAAATGAATCAATACATGTCTCACATCCATGAGTCTCACTTTCCACTTTCCTGCCAATTTGACGTCATCAAAACTTTTCCTGATAAATTTCATAGGTGGGTGTCCCCACTAAAATTTTTCAATAAGAGCAAACTTGAATTTGTCAGTCAGAGTTGAAATTTATGGCGCGGAGAAAAAGAATGTTGTTTTCCTAATTTTCCTGCTTGCATTCTTAATAAAGGGGCAATCACCTATAGCATCACGATGCACCTTATAACTTGAAGGGAAGACAACGATCGTCTCCCCCTGAGGATTACCACCACATGANACTAAAATTTTTCAATAAGAGCAAACTTGAATTTGTCAGTCAGAGTTGAAATTTATGGCGCGGAGAAAAAGAGTGTTGTTTTCCTAATTTTCCTGCTTGCATTCTTAATAAAGGGGCAATCACCTATACCATCATGATGCACCTTATAATTTGAAGGGAAGACAACGATCGTCTCCCCCTGAGGATTACCACCACATGGNAATCATAATTCTTCTTCCTCCTGTAAGTGTAGACCTGTCATTCATCATCCGAAGGTTAATTCGGATGAGGTGATAGTGTTGCAATAGAAAGGTTGCCAACAAGAGTATGTCAGGTAAGGTTCTCCTAATTATCATTATTATTTTCAGTAGGGTTTGAAAGTATAGGTTGCTTAACAGGGTCATCCAGCTTCTTATCGATCGCAGAAATAATATTTTCAGGGGGAGGGTCCACAGCGACAATATAATTAGACACCAAATCATGTCCTGTGGTGACTTTCTCTCCAGGTGGAACAGAAATATCCTTAAATCCATCTTTATTCACTTGATTTTTAGATTTCAAATTAGAATGAAGCCTATGACATTTATCAAGGGTATGCCCAAACATCTTACAATGAGAAAAATAAATAGGTCCATGCTTCATGACGATTTGTTGTCAATATCCATTATGTGTTGTGTCCAACCAGACTTCAGTAACACCGGGCAAAGTAATATCTCTTTCCACAAGTATTATGTCCACAGAATGTCTGGTAAGGTTGAAAGTGGGTAGATCTAGCTTCATAGGGTCCCCAAGTATAATATCAATAGAGTAAAGAATCTGATGATGAAAAAAGTGCAGCTTGAGACCAGGTAGACAACCATACCGGTACAGTAGGAGGTTCATGATTGGGGTCAAAATCAGGAGACCATTTGAGTAGCTTCAATGGTTTACCAGCGATGTTAAAATATTTTTTTGGAGAAAATCTGAGTGTAGTCCTCAGGCACGGTTAAAGGAATCAATACATGTCTCGCATCCATGAGCCTCACTTTCCACTTTCCTGCCAATTTGACGTCATCAAAACTTTTCCTGATAAATTTCATAGGTGGGTGTCCCCACTAAAATTTTTCAATAAGAGCAAACTTGAATTTGTCAGTCAGAGTTGAAATTTATGGCGCGGAGAAAAAGAGTGTTGTTTTCCTAATTTTCCTGCTTGCATTCTTAATAAAGGGGCAATCACCTATACCATCATGATGCACCTTATAATTTGAAGGGAAGACAACGATCGTCTCCCCCTGAGGATTACCACCACATGGGCAAAGGAGATTTTATCAGGTTCAACCGAAGAAGAAGGAAGCTCCATATCAACAAAGAGAAGCTCTGCAAGTCAGGCAGAGGGCAAAAAAAGACAAACTGAAGAGGTTGAGGCGAAGCTGCAGGAACCGCAGATGAAATGCACAGAAGACAGACAAGAAACTGCAACTCGACGAGGAAACTCATGCAGAAAAGAACCACAAAAGCTAGATGGCGCGAAGAAGGAGAGGACAAAACCGCAGAAGCAGACGCTGAAGCCCTTCGTCGTTGGGCGAGAAAGAGAAAACGACGATCGCAAAGAAGATTGAAGTCCTTTGTCGTCGTCGTTGGGCGAGAAAGAGAAAACGACGATCGCAAAGAAGATTGAAGTCCTTTGTCGTCGTCGTCGAGCACCTGAGCATCTGGGCGCGGGAACTTCATCTTCGAGCACTNGCAGATGAAATGCACAGAAGACAGACAAGAAACTGCAACTCGACGAGGAAACTCATGCAGAAAAGAACCACAGAAGCTAGATGGCGCGAAGAAGGAGAGGACAAAACCGCAGAAGCAGACGCTGAAGCCCTTCGACGTTGGGCGAGAAAGAGAAAACGACGATCGCAAAGAAGATTGAAGTCCTTTGTCGTCGTCGTCGAGCGCGGGAACTTCATCTTCGAGCACCTGAGGATGGATTGAAGGTCGAAGGAATCAAACCAGGGTTTCTCCATTCACCATCGGGAGAAACCTTAGCAGAGCAGATCACCAACGACGCATNAACCAGGGTTTCTCCATTCACCATCGGGAGAAACCTTAGCAGAGCAGATCACCAACGACGCATATATATATAGAAGGGGGAAGGCCCTAAACAGGGCAAAGGGACGGTCGGCCCCCGCGCTCATTGGCTGAACCGGTTCACCCCTAACTGATTCAAGCCTTGAGTTGGGGAAGCTTCGATCTCATTTGTGGAAGCTTCCGATTCTTTGTAACATAAAGTCAAATTCGTTATATTGAAGTTAGCAAAAATGTTATAATCTCTGAGTAGGTTGATTTTATAGGCATTGTCGTTCGACTTCTTGAGGATCTTGAAGGTTCCATATGCTCTAAGCTTGAGCCTCCCAAACGCTCCCCCTAGAAACCTTTCTTTCTTCAGTAAAATCGACACTAGTTCTCCTTGAAAAGTCGCATTCTTCCTAGTATTATTCGCTNAAGTTAGCAAAAATGTTATAATCTCTGAGTAGGTTGATTTTATAGGCATTGTCGTTCGACTTCTTGAGGATCCTGAAGGTTCCATATGCTCTAAGCTTGAGCCTCCCAAACGCTCCCCCCAGAAACCTTTCTTTCTTCAGTAAAATCGACACTAGTTCTCCATGAAAAGTTGCATTCTTCCTAGTATTATTCGCCTGTGCTTCGTACTTACGGTTCTGCTTGGTGATCTGTTTTCTTACCCCTTTGTATAGCTTCTAAATCTCTTACACCCTTTCTCTAGCATTCTCACTAATCTATTATGTCGACGGGAGTGGCACCAAGTCAAGCGGGAAGAGGTGGTTGTGCCTATACACAATCTTATATGGCATCTTGTGATCTAACTCACGCTTTTGTTGCAAATAAATTTGGCTTGGGCTAGAATGAAATCTCATTGCTTAATATTTTTCCCNCAAGTCAAGCGGGAAGAGGTGGTTGTGCCTATACACAATCTTATATGGCATCTTGTGATCTAACTCACGCTTCTGTTGCAAATAAATTTGGCTTGGGCTGGAATGAAATCTCATTGCTTAATATTTTTCCCCACAAAGCACCTCAGGAAGTTCTCCCGACTCTCGTTCACCGCCTCCGTTTAACAGTTCATTTATGGGTGAACTGTTAAGCTGAATTGAAGCTTAGTGTCAAGCTTTCCCAATAGAGTCCTCCATAAGTAACTCAAAAACTTGACATCTCTATCAGAAGCAATGATCTTGAGTATCTCGTGTAGTCTCACGACCTCTCTGAAGTAAAAATCACCTACATGCAATGCATATAGCGTCTGGTGGAAGAGTACGAAGTATGTCATCTTCGAAAATTAACCCACCATAACCATCACAGAATTCTTATTCCGTTGTATCCTCAGAAAACCCACCAACAAATCCATGCTAATATCCACCCACAAAACCTCTGGTACCAATAATGAAGTATAAAGTCATGCATTCTTCCCTTTGGTTTTGGCTACATGGCAAATTCTTCGTTGCCTAAATTCTTCGTTGCTCCACATCACTTATCAATCAGGGCCTAAAAAATGCTCTCTCACAAGCGTGACAGTTTTATCTCTGTCAAAGTATCCTGCAAGCCCTTAGCCCTAAACCCTAAACCCTAAACCCAAGTCCTCTGGTGTAGCTTTCCTGAACAATCTACTCTCTCAGCAAACATCGAGGAATGCACAATCTATTATGGTGGAACAGAGAGCCACCACCTTGTGATACTGCTTGGTAGGTTTCTCCTAAAACTGTTCCTAGTTCTCTCTAAAGTCTTCGTCTGCCTTGTGCAAGTCCTTCATTGCCTCAAAACTTACAACTCGAGTCTGCATAGAAATGATCAACAAGTGGCGACGACTCAGTGCATATGCTACTCGATTCCGACTTTCTGCTTAGTATTTAAGTACGAACTAGCACGATGTCAAGAGTTCCACTCAGGAAGCGTGTCAGCCCTTCAGTTTGTTCTGACTGTTCAAGAACTTCAAAGTCTCATAATTTGTGAATAAGGTGAACTTACTCGTAAGTAAGTAGCAACTTTAGTGATTAAAAGTCTCTCGATCGCATAAAACTCTTTGTCGTATGTCGAATATTTCCTTTTGACTCATTCAACTTCTCGTACGTCGAATATTTTTCTCATTATTTGCCTATGCAAATTTTTCCACCATAAAAAATGTTTTTTTTTTTTTCAATTTGATGGTTGTTAGTTTCAACCTATTGTCTTTTGGCACCTCTTTATATTCAAAATTCTCTCAACTGACTACAACCATTCAAAAGTTGAACCCTAACAAGAGAAAATAACATATATATAATAGTATATAAATAGGAGGGGGAAAACCCCTCCCCTTGGGCGGCAACCCTAAACTAAGGCAAAGGGCCTGCCGACACCCTGCACTCATTGGTTGAACTAGTTCACCCTTTCCCACCAGTACAGCCCCTGAGCCTCGTGTCGTTTTTTAGCTTCACAAATTTTGTTGATAAATATTCCACTATATTGCTAGGTTGGAAAAATTAGTTGAACGAAAAAGAGCTAATACAGTAAGCAAGATTTGCAATGCAGTCCAATAAAAAAATAATTCAATCTACAAAATTTTACGAATACATGAAGAAACCTCCACTTTACCAGAAGAACCTTTTAAGTATAAAAAAAAAAAGACTTCATAACATTGACAAGGCTACCGCAGGCTGGTTCAATCTCTAAAGTCTAAACATATAATAAAATTCACTTAACCACCTAAAACTGAATTTTCAAGCTCTTTGAACAACTTAGGGAATGTAAGTCCTTCTTACAACTTGCTTGAAATGTGGAAGCATAATAAAGCAACATTGTGTCACCATGACCCGTAGCTATGTATCAGCATGTTGAATTATCTTGATAACATCATATAATCAACGTTTCGACATACTATTAATGGAAAAGAAGTTCAAGCTAATTATTTTAACAATTTTGATTGGTCATGAATTTCAGTCCTCAAACGGAAGGCTACATAGATTACAAGCAAAAATATATGTCAAATTTCATGCCTAACAATACTAAAGAATTTTGCGGAAAGTCAGATGTGATGGATATAAAATCCTGAGTATATAGATTGTTTTTTTTAAATCATCTAAATGAAATGAAACACCTGTTATTGGATTAAAATAGCATCTACTAGGTAGCAACTCAGTGTAAGAGACCGTAGACAGGATTCTCGAAACAAACTGCAAATTGGTAAAATCAAGAATCCAAAGTATCATAAATGAAGTTTAGACTGATACCTGCTGCAGCCCATGAAAGATTAAGTCCTGTAAATAATTTCTGGCTTCAAAAATGGCAAGCATCAAAGAAATAAATAATAGAAGTCACAACATGTCCAAAGATGATCACTCATCAGGTTGTCATATCATGGCACTGTAATTGAGCATGAAGCCTGGACGAATGCTAAGCATAACTTGTAAAGCCTTCAGCCAGTATATATCTAACCATGTCAGTATCCGTGTCATATAATTTCATGGCTCCAGCTTTTTTCTCTGAATCAAAGTTACCAACCAACAAAACATGAGTATCCGGATCAGGCACCCAACCTCGACCTAGCATCCAGTCCAAAAACTTACAAGCCACAAACTTTTGACCCTCGTTCAGTAGGCTAGAGATGATTGCATTACAAATTAACGGGCGAAGAATAACCCCAGCCTCAATTAGCTTCTCCAAATGATGAGCCACCAATTTCAAGCTGAATCCTTCAGCAAAACCTTCAATTAGTTTCTCAAGATTTTCAGAACCAGGTATGAGACCATCATCAACCATTTGATTGAACAAATCAGCAGCAACTCGGCTTCTCCCTCTCATACACAAGCCATGAATGAGAATGCAATATGTTCTAAGGTCTAAAGTACAGCCATTAACAAACATTTGTGCAAGGATATGTAAGATGTATCTGTCTTTGTTCAGTTCCAACAGTCCAGTAATGATTGGTGTATAAATTGAAGAGGAGAAGCAACAACAATTAGCAGATGCAAGTAAGAGAATTTTTATAGCTTCATCCACCTTTCCGATGACACAATTATCACTGATTAATATGCTCAGAGAATTTATACTTGGTGAATGACCTCTTGAAACAATATGATAGAAAACCTCAGCAGCCTCTTGAATCTTCTTGACATGGCAAAGTCCCTCAATCAACTCAGAGCAAGACCTCGTATCCAAAAACATGTCCCGAACCGATTCCTGTTTAAACATGTAGAGAGCTTTTTCAAATTCAGTGTTTCGACAATATCCAGTTATAAGAGAAGAACAAGTTATATTATCTGGCTCATTAGATAAAACAACCATCCTACATGCGACTTCCAATGCTTTTCTAACATTCCCTTTCTTGCAAAGCCCAAATATGATAATATTCCAAGAAATGCCATCGCCAACACATTTTTCAAGCATCTCCTTAAGAAGACTGATCGCCTCTCGAAATCTATCCAAATCACATAAACTGCTAAGCAACGCATCATAAGGTTCAACAGGACAATTATTAGTTTTATTAAGAAATTCCATTGCTTCATGCACATTTCCTAATTTGCAATATCCATGCACAATATGCACATAACTGCTGGCGCAGGGAGAAATCCCCAGGTCAGCCATTTCCTCAAGAATCTCAACTGCATCTTTAAGCTGTAGATTTTCAGACAAGCACTCAATTAAAGCACTGTATAGATATAGATCAGGAAAATTCCCATCATCTTTCATCATCTTGAACAACTTAATACTTTCATCCGTTCTATTAGCACCACAAAATAATGGTATAATTCGTGCATAAAATCCACAATCCGGACGGCATTCAAGCAGAAGCATCTGCTTCCAAATCTCAACAGCTTCACCTATTCTACCGCCAGAGCAAAGACTAGCAATAATTAACTCAAAGGTCCAACTATTTGGACTGCAATGCTTCTGTTCCATTCCCCAGAATTGGATTAATGCAGAATCCAACCGACCTGTCTCACACAGACCTTTTATCACACAATTCAAGGTATCAACATCAGGAAGAATCTCAGCCTTGACCATTTCCTTGTAAACAAAAATAACTGAGCCGAAGTTATTAGTTTTTGAGACAAGAACGCGAAGCAAGAGATTGCAAGTCGAAACCGGTAACCTTAGATTAGCTGACCTAGCAATTTCAAACACTTTCAGCGCTTCGCTAGTCCTCTGATTTGTACAAAAGGACTCAACCAAAAATTTAAAAGATGAATTCACGGTCAAGAAGCCAAACTTTACCATCTCCTTCAAAAGAACCTCCATTTGTTCGCTGTTCCCGGACGCACCAAGCCTCCAGATCATGTGTGCATAAGTTTGCGCGGTATGCTGGAAGTTTCTCTGGCGCGAAGCCCATCGGAAAATGGCTGTAGCTGATGGCACATCCGAAACGGAATCCAGAACTCTCACAAGATCATCAGGGTGGAGCTTTTTCTTGAGAAAAAGAATGGCGGACTCGACCTCTTTTGACTTGGGAGGAATAAGATTAGTTTCGATTCGAATGGGAGCAGAATCTGAGGAATAGGACGAGTAAAACTTGTGATTTCGAGAAACACAAAGGGTAATTCGTCGGAATAGGAAGATGGGTGGGAGCTTCGTTGCCATCACTAGGAGCACTGTGTCGTGGGCATTTGAACAAACATCTTAGAGAACCGTGTCGTCGGAATAGGAATACTCGCTCGCCTTCGCAAGATGTTTTTGGCCTTTTCCACTCGCTTGGAATGCTGTATAATGTAAGGTAGACTACTTCTCTTGTGTGATTGTGTGTGTATTCTTTTTGTGCGTCAGGTTTAACTCATTGGTTCTAACTCATTGGTAGTGGTCTTGACATAAGACCCTCGAGTCAGGGATTTGAATCACAACCCTTTCGGGAGAATTTGAATAGCACAAGTACTGAAAGAGAGATCCGCCCCTCAATCAATCCCCCTTCAGTGTNGTGATTTCGAGAAACACAAAGGGTAATTCGTCGGAATAGGAAGATGGGTGGGAGCTTCGTTGCCATCACTAGCAGCACTGTGTCGTGGGCATTTGAACAAACATCTTAGAGAACCGTGTCGTCGGAATAGGAATACTCGCTCGCCTTCGTAAGATGTTTTTGGCCTTTTCCACTCGCTTGGAATGCTGTATAATGTAAGGTAGACTATTCTCTTGTGTGATTGTGTGTGTATTCTTTTTGTGTGTCAGGTCTAACTCATTGGTTCTAACTCATTGGTAGTGGTCTTGACATAAGACCCTCGAGTCAGGGATTTGAATCACAACCCTTTTCGTAGAATTTGAATAGCACAAGTACTGAGAGAGAGATCTGCCCCTCAATCAATCCCCCTTCACTGCGGGGCTTCGGCCCTCAGCATGAAGAACTTCCCACATCTTGCTTCCTCTTCTTCTTGCTCTATTCTAGCCTCCCCACCTCACCCGACCTGCCAAAAAAAAATAAAAAAATCAACCCATTCACCCATATGGCAAGGGCTTTTTTCCTCCAATGTGCCAAATAACAACTCCATTAACTTTTCTTACATCCCAGTGTCTGATAAGGTGATCTTCTCTAATAACTAAATAGTTTGCATACTCTATAGGTAAGCAGCCTTTCTATAGTAACCTATTGCAAGCAATCAGTAAGCACTGGAATCATCATGGATCAGTTGATCCTCTCTCCTTAACATAAGATTTTTTTTTTCTTTTTAACTTTACATGTTTGTATGATCATAATATGGTTTTGGAAAGAAGCATTATCATGCTAGATAGAATGCGAGATTTCCNCCCCCCCCCTGCCAAAAAAAAAAAAAAACAACCCATTCACCCATATGGCAAGGGCTTTTCTCCTCCAATGTGCCAAATAACAACTCCATTAACTTTTCTTACATCCCAGTGTCTGATAAGGCGATCTTCTCTAATAACTAAATAGTTTGCATATTCTATAGGTAAGCAGTCTTTCTATAGTAACCTATTGTAAGCAATCAGTAAGCACTGGAATTATCATGGATCGGTTGATCCTCTCTCCTTAACATAAGATTTTTTTTTTTCTTTTTAACTTTACATGTTTGTATGATCATAATATGGTTTTGAAAAGAAACAATGGTTCATCAATAGAAAAACTTTTATATTTAAAAATAATCTCCTGACTTCCAACCTATTAAGGAGGATTTTATAGAGGTTTTGATTTGGGAGAATTTTCAAGACTGAGCATTATGATGCTAGATAGATGATTTCTAAGATTGCAATTTTCACTAGTGATCCCTTGATAATGGATCCTCTAACTGTTAAAGGAACGTGCTCACTTTTTGTTAGGGCAACTATTCAAATTAATATTGAGTCTTTTTTGTCGGATGATATCATCATTAATGTGAAAAAGAATGATGTTATTCAACATATCATTTACGAATGGAGGCTAATCTCCGGCCCTACAGCGTGTTTAATACATTTGCTCATGACCCCAGCTTATGCCCAAAATCCCCCTCACTATAAATTTCCTCCAATTATTCTTGTTAATTGGGGGCGTAACAGAACATGAAAATAAGATGCCCCTTTTCCCCTCGTAATCCAAATAAGCAGCATTCTATGCCTCGTTAGCTTGGGATGTCCTTTANAGTAATGCTCTTCTAACTTCATTAAATATTCCATTAAGACCCTCAATAACGATCAAATTTATATCTTCCAATAACTTGAAGTTGAGCCTTTGAATAAGGATATTTTATCTCATAAATTAGAGATTCATAATAAGTTTTGGGAAGGTACTTCTATGCCTCATACTTGGATAAAGAGCTAACTTCTCTTGGTTGAAAAGGGGGCAAGATAATGTAAAATTTAATTACAAAAAAAAAAATCAAATGTAGAAGTAATAGAAACTATATAAGTGAGTTTAAGTCTGATAATAGTTGCATTTCCTCTCAAAAGGGTATATCCAATGAGAACATCTCCTATTTTTCAACTTCGATGAATTGTATTGTGACTTCTTCAACCATTTTTTCACTTATACCTATCTGTCCAAAACTCTCACACTTGGATTGTTTTATGAAGATTAAAAAAAAATTATTAAGATTGGCGCTTTCAAGTCTCCTAATGCTAATGACTTTAATGCTCGATTCTTTAAAGATACGTAAAATACCATCGACTCTACTTGAACTAATATAATTAATCACTTTCTTTCATCCATTATTTTATCAAAAAGACTTAAACGCTCAACTATTACTTTCAACCTTAAGAGGCTCTATACTTAAGAGCTCAAGGATTTTAGACATATTTCTCTTTGTAACACTATTCACAAGGTAATAGGCAAATTGTTTGCTCAAATGCTCAAATGTATTCTTCCTATCATCATTCATTCCTCTCAAGCTGCTTTTATTTATAGAAGGAACATTACAAATAATATTATTCTTGCCAAAGAATTCCTTTATGGTTTCGGTTCTTCTAGCCTTCTCAATAGCTTATGTATAAAAATTGACCTAAGGAGAGCTTTCCATTGAGTTAATAGAAACTTGATCTATAATAGGTTAGAGAGAATGAAATTTTCTCCTTTAATTATCAACTGGATTAAGGCTTGTACCTCTATGGTATATTTCTCTATTATAATTAATGGTGAGCTTAAAAGCTACTTCCTTACATCCTCTACACTTAAGCAAAGATGCCTCTTATAATCTTACCTTTTCCCCATCGCCTTGGATATTTTCTCTAGATTGTTGGATTTACATTGACAGTCACCCGAGAGGAATATTAGTCTTCTTTTATGCTGATGAAAAAATTACTTTTGGTAAAGTTTCTATTGATAATATCACTAAGTTGGCAGGCACCCAGGGAAGCCTATATCATTCTAAACGTGCTAGACAGCTACCTAAGTATTAAAATTATGGAAAATCTGGTTAGAGAAGCACGAAAACTTCTCCTTGGGACTTGCAATATGATGCAATTATCTAGTCCTAATCGTGGAGATCTTACAAGGGATTACTTAGGATATAGGCATGCATGCGAACTATTTTAAAACCGCCCCGAAGGTCATGTATAAAAGTAAAGTATAACTTTTAAAAGTTATGAATACTTTAACCCTAAATCTTAGTTAATCTTCATATTTTATTATTAAGATTTTGTAGAAGGTTTAAAATTTTAGGGTCCTTAATAAGCCTAGGTGATTTACACGATTCCTAGACAAAACACAAGCCATAAAAGGGTGAAATCAATCCAAGCAGACAAGCATGCAAGAAAGCAGAGAAAAAACAAGCTAAATTTGAAATAATAAAAGGTAGGTGACTTTGGGTCGACAACATATCCCAAGAAAGAAAAAACAGTCGAACTCCATGTATACATATCCGGTCCTAAGTCCATACAATAATGTAAAATGTAGAATTAAGATATGGGACACGAGCATATGCTCTAGGTCCCCCATCACGTGGTTCCCAAGCCAAATGTCTTAAAACTCGTGCTCGTATCTTATTTATACTACAAGACTTTCCTAAGGACTCTAAAAAGTACATCAAGAAAAGTAAAAAAGTATTTGACCTGCATAAAAACATGTCAACGAGAAAGAAAAACAAGCATGCAATGTGTCTAAATCATATCTAGTGGTGAAGCTAAGCAACACATGCATAAAAGAGTTAATAATAATCATTATGTTGTTTCTCCTTATTTGTACCTATGTGTATGCATATATTTGGTATGACCCTCCTGTAAAAGAACACCCTAATATATTATCATGCATATCAAAACATACATCTAAGCACACCGAAAAAATCACAAAAGTGATGCATGGCTAAAAGAAACCAAGCCAACAAAGAACAATAGCCAGAAGCATCGAAAATGACTATATAGCACCCAAATCCTATCCTAGCACGTCATTTATTAAGAAGTGTCATAATCGACATCTAAGTGCTCAGTGTAAAGTCTCGGGGTATGTATGACTTTGAAGAGGTCACAAATTTTGGCCCCATCATAAAGATCAAAAGGATATAATAAACGTCACTCGAGATGGATTTTTAAAAAAGGTTGACCTTATGTATGACCTAGCTTGCTAGTTGCATAGTTTTAAGATTCAGATGTGTATAATAAATATAAAATTAATTTTCTTATTTTAAAATAGTGTCATTTTCTTATTTTAAAATAGTAATATGCCAAGTGACACAAGTTATATTGCTTGGTTCTTTAACACGATCATACTTATGTCAATTATGATTCGTTAACTCACATTGTTTCCAAGATCTACCCGGTGAACAATGCTCGTTAAAACATCATAACCTACTGAGTTGGGCTCGCTANAAAAGGGTGAAATCAATCCAAGCAGACAAGCATGCAAGAAAGCAGAGAAAAAACAAGCTAAATTTGAAATAACAAAAGGTAGGTGACTTTGGGTCCACAACATATCCCAAGAAAGAAAAAGCGGTCGAACTTCATGTATACATATCTGGTCCTAAGTCCATACAATAATGTAAAATGTAGAATTAAGATATGGGACATGAGCATCTGCTCTAGGTCCCCCGTCACGTGGTTCACAAGTAAAATGTCTTAAAACTCGTGCTCGTATCTTATTTATACTACAAGACTTTCTTAAGGACTCTAAAAAGTACATCAAAACAAGTAAAAAAGTATTTGACCTATATAAAAACATGTCAACAAGAAAGAAAAACAAGCATGCAATCTGTCTAAATCATATCTAATGGGGAAGCTAAGCAACACATGCAGAAAAGAGTTAATAATAATCATTATGTTGCTTCTCCTTATTTGTACCTATGTGTATGAATATATTTGGTATGAACCTCCTGTAAAAGAACACCCTAATATATTATCATGCATATCAAAACATACATCTAAGCACACCGAAAAAATCACAAAAGTGATGCATGGCTAAAAGAAACCAAGCCAACAAAGAACAATAGCCAGAAGCATCGAAAAGGACTATGTAGCACCCAAATCCTATCCTAGCACGCCATTTAATTAAGAAGTGTCATAACCGACATCTAAGTGCTCAGTGTAAAGTCTCGGGGTATGTATGACTTTGAAGAGGTCACAAATTTTGGCCCCATCCTAAAGATCAAAAGGATATAATAAACGTCACTCGAGATGGATTTTTAAAAAAAGTTTGCCTTATGTATGACCTAGCTTGCTAGTTGCATAGTTTTAAGATTCAGATGTGTATAATAAATATAAAATTAATTTTCTTATTTTAAAATAGTGTCATTTTCTTATTTTAAAATAGTAATATGCGAAGTGACACATGTTATATTGTTTGGTTCTTTAACACGATAATACTTATGTCAATTCTGATTCGTTAACTCACATTGTTTCCAAGATCTACCCGGTGAACAATGCTCGTTAAAACATCATGACCTACTGAGTTTGGTTCACTGCCAAAGCATGCAGACATATGCAAATGTAAGCAAGCATCACACTAGGTTCAACAACGTGGTTACACAGATGGGGTATAAGCAAATATGATGGAAGTTCATCAAGCAATATGCAAATGATAGAGCTAAAATGCATAAATGTTACATATTGATACACAAAAAATACATGCATTTTTAGACTCATATTTTATACCCATTTTTTGTGATATTGCACTTAAAGGAATGTATTTTTCATGTTTTCTTGCAGATTGTTGATTTTTGAGACCTGAAGCAAAAAGGATAGAATTTAGAGCAAAATAGAGATTTGGAAGAAATACTCAGTGCCGACGGTGCCAGAAGAACGTCGGATGGCACAGACCTATAGAAAGGATGCAAAACAAGAGTCAACGCCGATGGCGCTATTTGACAGAGACGAAGGAATTAAATAGATGGCCTATGGCGCCGACGGCCCCAGGAGGGGCTCCGGCAACGTCAGTGTCGGTGCAGAGCCTGTTTCTAGAAAATTCGACGAATTTGAACGTTTTTTGAAGAGTTTTTGGATGCACCTATTGGAGAACCGACCTAGGCTCTATTTAGGGCTGAAATTTGATCAGAAACCCCCCCTCCCTCGCACCATTTTAACTTTTTTCCATTCATTTCAATTTTTCTCTTCACACACCTACATTCTACGCCATTCCACACCATTCTTCTCTCCGCTATGTTTACCCTTTTTTTAAGGTGTGAATCAATCTTGAAAATAATCAAATCAACTTCCAAAACATCAATCAAATCGGACTCAAAAAGAACATTTGAAGTTTTGAAGACAACAAGAATATAACATTTAAAATAACGTAAAAATAATGTTTTGGAACTTCCAATTTAGTATTTAAATGAAGACACCTATGAAACAATTCAAATTTTTAAAAAGAAGGAAGCTTCAAAGACTTCCAAAACTTTAAAAATCAAAACTGTTATAATTTCAAATTTTTTCAGAAAAAAACAGCATTTTAACATTTTCAAAAATGGTGGACGAATTAACCCCAAAAGTGGTGCAAGTCCCTTCCATAACTTAAGAAAGGAAAACAAACAAGCGAAAAAAAAAAGTTCACCACTATACTACACATGCTCAACATTTCATGCTTAAGAGAACAAACTTTCCAAATGGAATATGAAAAGTTTCAGACTTTTGCAAATGTAAAACATTAAATTTCTCCAAACTTTCCAGATGTGACATGAAAACTTTAAAATTTTTGTAAAAGGTAAAGCTTTGAATTTCTTCAAACATTCCAAATGTAACATGGAAACTTTTAAATTTTCATAAAAGTAAAGCATCAATTTTCCCCAAACTTTCCAAATGTAACATGGAAATTTTCAGATTTTTGTAAAAAAGTAAAGCATCTAAGCTCTCCAAATTTTCCAAATGTAACATGTAAACTTTTAGATTTTTTGTAAAAGTAAAGCATCAAATTTCTCCTAACTTTCTGAATGTAACATCAAAACTTTCAGCCATTAGCAAAAAAAACAAAGCCAAATAAGCAGAGGAGGCCAACCCACTTAAACAAAATTAGCAAAACCAAAAGCGAAACCACAAGTGAATTGGTCTAAAAGTGTTTAAATTATTTCAAAATAAATAATCAAATCAACTCCCAAAACATCAATCAAATCAGACTTAAAAAGAAGATTTGAAGTTTTGAAGGCAACAAGAATATATCATTTAAAATGACGTAAAAATAACGTTTTGGAACTTCCAATTTAGTATTTAAATGAAGTCACCTATGAAACAATTCAAATTTTTAAAAAGAAGGAAGCTTCAAAGACTTTCAAAAGTTTAAAAATCAAAACCCTTATAATTTCAAACTTTTTCAGAAAAAAAAGTGGCATTTTAACATANTAGACTCATATTTTATACCCATTTTTTGTGATATTGCACTTAAAGGAATGTATTTTTCATGTTTTCTTGCAGGTTGTTTATTTTTGAGACCTGAAGCAAAAAGGAAGCAAAAAGGATAGAATTTAGAGCAAAATGGAGATTTGGAAGAAATACTCAGTGCTGACGGTGTCAGAAGAACGTCGGATGGTACAGACCTATAGAAAGGATGCAGAACAAGAGTCAGCGCCGATGGCGCTGTTTGACAGAGACGAAGGAATTAAATAGATGGCCTATGGCGCCGACGGCGCCAGGAGAGGCTCCAGCAACGTCAGTGTTGGTGCAGAGCCTGTTTCTAGAAGATTCGACGAATTTGAACGCTTTTTGAAGAGTTTTTGGATGAGCCNATTTTCAGATTTTTGTAAAAAGTAAAGCATTTAAGCTCTCCAAATTTTCCAAATGTAACATGTAAACTTTCAAATTTTTTGTAAAAGTAAAGCATCAAATTTCTCCTAAGTTTCCAAATGTAACATTGAAACTTTCAGCCATTGGCAAGAAAAAGAAAAACAAACCCAAATAAGCAGAGGAGGTCGACCCACTTAAACAAAATTAGCAAAACCAAGAGCGAAACCGCAAGTGAATCGGTCTAAAATAGTGTAAATTATTTCAAAACAAATAATCAAATCAACTCCCAAAACATCAATCAAATCAGACTCAAAAAGAACATTTGAAGTTTTGAAGACAACAAGAATATAACATTTAAAATGATGTAAAAATAACGTTTTGGAACTTCTAATTTAGTATTTAAATGAAGACACCTATGAAACAATTCAATTTTTTAAAAAGAAGGAAGCTTCAAAGACTTTCAAAGCTTTAAAAATCAAAACCGTTATGATTTCAAATTTTTTTTTAAGAAAAAACGACATTTTAACATTTTCAAAAATGGTGGACGAATTAACCTCAAAAGTGGTGCAAGTTTCTTCCATAACTTAAGAAAGGAAAAACAAACAAGCGAAAAAAAAAATTTACCACTATACTACACATGCTCAACATTTCATGCTTAAGAGAACAAACTTTCCAAATGAAACATGAAAAGTTTCAGACTTTTGCAACTGTAAAACATTAAATTTCTCCAAATCTTCCAGATGTGACATGAAAACTTTAAAATTTTTGTAAAAGGTCAAGCTTTTAATTTCTCCAAACTTTCCAAATGTAACATGAAAACTTTTAGATTTTCATAAAAGTAAAGCATCAATTTTCCCCAAACTTTCCAAATATAACATGAAAATTTTCAGATTTTTGTAAAAAGTAAAGCATCTAAGCTCTCCAAATTTTCCAAATGTAACATGTAAACTTTCAGATTTTTTGTAAAAGTAAAGCATTAAATTTCTTCTAACTTTCCGAATGTAACATCGAAACTTTCAGATTTTTGTAAAGGTAAAACATTGAAGCTCTCCAAAATTTTCAAATATAACATGTAAACTTTCAGATTTTTGTAAAGGTAAGCATCGATTTTTTCCAAATTTTCCAAATGTAATATGTAAAATTTCAAATTTTTGTAAATGTAAAGCATCAAATTTCTCCAAACTTCCAAATGTAACTTGGAACTTCCATATTTTTGTAAAAAGTAAAGCATCGAAGCTTTCCAAATTTTCCAAATGTAACATATAAACTTTCAGATTATTGTAAAGGTAAAACATCGCCACNTAAAGCATTAAATTTCTTCTAACTTTCCGAATGTAACATCGAAACTTTCAGATTTTTGTAAAGGTAAAACATCGAAGCTCTCCAAAATTTTCAAATATAACATGTAAACTTTCAGATTTTTGTAAAGGTAAAGCATCGAATTTTTCCAAATTTTCCAAATGTAATATGTAAACTTTCAAATTTTTGTAAAAGTAAAGCATCAAATTTCTCCAAACTTCCAAATGTAACTTGGAAACTTCCATATTTTTGTAAAAAGTAAAGCATCGAAGCTTTCCAAAATTTCCAAATGTAACATATAAACTTTCAGATTGTTGTAAAGGTAAAACATCGCCAATTTCCCAAACTTTCCAAATAGAGTTTGAAAAATTTCAGATTTTTCAAATGTAAAGCACCAAAACATTTGTGAACTTTCCAAAATTTTCAAACAAAATACTTAAAGCTTCTAGGTTTTGCAAAAGTAAAGCATTACCACTTTCCCAAACTTTCCAAATAGAGTTTGAAAAGTCTCAGATTTTCCAAATATAAAGCACCAAATAATTTGTGAACTTTGCAACTTTAATATGAGAACTTCCAGATTTTTGTAAAGGTAAAACATCGAAACTCTCCAAATTTTCCAAATGTAACATGTAAACTTTCAGATTTTTGTAAACGTAAAGCATCGTCACTCTCTCAAACTTTCCAAATAGAGTTTAAAAAGTTTCAAAATTTTCAAATGTAAAACACCAAAGCATTTGTGAACTTTTCAAAATTTTTAAATAAAACACTTAAAGATTTCAGGTTTTGCAAAAGTAAAGTATTGCCACTTTCCCAAACTTTCCAAATAGAATTTGAAAAGTTTCAGATCTTCCAAATGTAAAGCACCAAAGCATTTGTGAACTTTGCAACTTGAATATGAGAACTTTTAGATTTTTCAAGAATACGACACCGCAACTTTCCAAGCTTGCCAAAATGGGTCAGTCAAGCCGAGAGCCGCCAATCAGACTTAAGTGATCTATCGACCGAGCTAGGGCGGCCGGTCGAACCAAAGTGGTCAGCTGACCGGGTCGCGACGGCTGGTCAAACTAAGTTGATCAGTCGAATGAGTCATGGATGTCGGTCAGACCAAGGTGATAGGTAGATCGAGACGTAGCAGCCGGCTAGACCGTGGTGATCGGTCTAACCGACGTGCTACACACAACATGCAAAATGCAAAGACATTCACAATGACAAAGCATATGATTTCACCCAAATGCTAACACCCAGTAACAAGTAATACCCATTCCTAGTACTCTCGAATAGATACATAGGTTTCAACACATGGATATGTGACATAGCTACCTCTGGTNGGTGATAGGTAGATCGAGACGTAGCAGCCGGCTAGACCGTGGTGATCGGTCTAACCGACGTGCTACACACAAAATGCAAAGACATTCACAATGACAAAGCATATGATTTCACCAAAATGCTAACATCTAGTAACAAGTAATACCCATTCCTAGTACTCTCGAATAGATACATAGGTTTCAACGCATGGATATGTGACATAACTACCTCTGGTTTCACGAGGGTGTGGGGAATTTTTCCCTTTGATTCCTTGAAAGACAAATTCTACACCATTTGTAGGATGAACTACCTACAAAGCTTTTTTATCCTACAAATCCCAAGTGTTCCAACCTTTCCATGGAAGGTTGGAGTCGCCAAAACTATGAGAAATACAAATTTTAACCAAATTTAGGTTTGTACTAAGGCTTTTGCAAGTATATCACTCAGATTCGTAAGGGATTTGTCTGTGAAGGATTCTTATCCTAGTGAGTTTCTTTAGGAAATAACCACAAAGCACTAATCATTTAACACAATCCTAAGACTAGATGNCACGAGGGTGTGGGGAATTTTTCCCTTTGATTCCTTGAAAGACAAATTCTACACCATTTGTAGGATGAACTAGCTACAAAGCTTTTTTATACTACAAATCCCAAGTGTTCCAACCTCTCCATAGAAGGTTGGAGTCGCCAAAACTATGAGAAATACAAATTTTAACCAAATTTAGGTTTGTACTAAGGCTTTTGCAAGTATATCACTCAGATTCGTAAGGGATTTGTCCGTGAAGGATTCTTATCCTAGTGAGTTTCTTTAGGAAATAACTACAAAGCACTAATCATTTAACACAATCCTAAGACTAGCTAAGGAAAGGAAAAATTGAGGGAACAAAAAACCATCCACGTAATGTTTGACGACGTCCCCGATTGCAAGGATGAAGCTCTTTTCAAGTAGGAAAAGGAAAAAAGGTGAAGGAAAAATAGATTTTGGTGGAGGAAAGGGAGAAAAAATGAAGGAAATTCTTTTTTTTTAATCTCCTCTCCAATACCTTCTCCTCTCCTTCAAACCTCTCTCATACTTTATTCTCTTTTTAGAAAATGTGAGAAAAAAGAAGGAAGAAGCACTGACAAAGAAGCAATAAATTTAAGAAAATGAAAACAAGAAGAAGAAAGATGATGAAAGAAGAAGAAGGGTTTTCTTCTTCACNTTTTAGAAAATGTGAGAAAAAAGAAGGAAGAAGCACTGACAAAGAAGCAATAAATTTAAGAAAATGAAAACAGGAAGAAGAAAGATGATGAAAGAAGAAGAAGGGTTCTCTTCTTCATNAATTTCTCCAAACTTTCCAGATGTGACATGAAAACTTTAAAATTTTTGTAAAAGGTAAAGCTTTGAATTTCTCAAAACATTCCAAATGTAACATGGAAACTTTTAGATTTTCATAAAAGTAAAGCATCAATTTTCTCCAAACTTTCCAAATATAACATGGAAATTTTCAGATTTTTGTAAAAAGTAAAGCATCTAAGCTCTCCAAATTTTCCAAATGTAACATGTAAACTTTTAGATTTTTTGTAAAAGTAAAGCATCAAATTTCTCCTAACTTTCCGAATGTAACATCAAAACTTTCAGTCATTAGCAAAAAAAAGAAAAATAAAGCCAAATAAGCAGAGGAGGCCGACCCACTTAAACAAAATTAGCAAAACCAAGAGCGAAACCGCAAGTGAATTGGTCTAAAAGCGTTTAAATTATTTTAAGACAAATAATCAAATCAACTCCCAAAACATCAATCAAATCAGACTCAAAAAGAACATTTGAAGTTTTGAAGGCAACAAGAATATAACATTTAAAATGACGTAAAAATAAAGTTTTGGAACTTCCAATTTAGTATTTAAATGAAGACACCTATGAAACAATTCAAATTTTTAAAAAGAAGGAAGCTTCAAAGACTTTCAAAACTTTAAAAATCAAAACCTTTATAATTTCAAATTTTTTCAGAAAAAAAAAAGCGGCATTTTAACATATTCAGAAATGGTGGACGAATCAACCCCAAAAGTGGTGCAAGTCCCTTCCATAACTTAAGAAAGGAAAAGCAAACAAGCGAANCATATTCAAAAATGGTGGACGAATTAACCCCAAAAGTGGTGCAAGTCCCTTCCATAACTTAAGAAAGGAAAAGCAAACAAGCAAAAAAAAAAAGTTCACCACTACACTACACATGCTCAACATTTCATGCTTAAGAGAACAAACTTTCCAAATGGAACATGAAAAGTTTCAGACTTTTGCAAATGTAAAACATTAAATTTCTCCAAACCTTCCAGATGTGACATGAAAACTTTAAAATTTTTGTAAAAGGTAAAGCTTTAAATTTCTCCAAACATTCCAAATGTAACATGGAAACTTTTAGATTTTCATAAAATAAAGCATCAATTTGTTCCAAACTTTCCAAATATAACATGGAAATTTTCAGATTTTTGTAAAAAGTAAAGCATTTAAGCTCTCCAAATTTTCCAAATGTAACATGTAAACTTTCAGATTTTTTGTAAAAGTAAAGCATCAAATTTCTCCTAACTTTCCGAATGTAACATCGAAACTTTCAGCCATTGGCAAGAAAAAGAAAAACAAACCCAAATAAGCAGAGGAGGCCGGCCCACTTAAACAAAATTAGCAAAACTAAGAGCGAAACCGCAAGTGAATCGGTCTAAAACGGTGTAAATTATTTCAAAACAAATAATCAAATCAACTCCCAAAACATCAATCAAATCAGACTCAAAAAGAACATTTGAAGTTTTGAAGACAGCAAGAATATAACATTTAAAATGATGTAAAAATAACGTTTTGGAACTTCCAATTTAGTATTTAAATGAAGACACCTATGAAACAATTCAATTTTTTAAAAAGAAGGAAGCTTCAAAGACTTTCAAAACTTTAAAAATCAAAACCGTTATGATTTCAATTTTTTTTTTAAAAAAAGCGGCATTTTAACATTTTCAAAAATGGTGGACGAATTAACCCCAAAAGTGGTGCAAGTTTCTTCCATAACTTAAGAAAGGAAAAGCAAACAAGTGAAAAAAAAAATTTTACTACTATACTACACATGATCAACATTTCATGCTTAAGAGAACAAACTTTCCAAATGAAACATGAAAAGTTTCAGACTTTTGCAACTGTAAAACATTAAATTTCTCCAAACCTTCCAGATGTGACATGAAAACTTTAAATTTTTTGCAAAAGGTAAAGCTTTGAATTTCTCCAAACTTTCCAAATGTAACATGAAAACTTTTAGATTTTCATAAAAGTAAAGCATCAATTTTCCCCAAACTTTCCAAATATAACATGAAAATTTTCAGATTTTTGTAAAAAGTAAAGCATCTAAGCTCTCCAAATTTTCCAAATGTAACATGTAAACTTTCAGATTTTTTGTAAAAGTAAAGCATTAAATTTCTTCTAACTTTCCGAATGTAACATCGAAACTTTCAGATTTTTGTAAAGGTAAAACATTGAAGCTCTCCAAAATTTTCAAATATAACATGTAAACTTTCAGATTTTTGTAAAGGTAAGCATCGATTTTTTCCAAATTTTCCAAATGTAATATGTAAAATTTCAAATTTTTGTAAATGTAAAGCATCAAATTTCTCCAAACTTCCAAATGTAACTTGGAACTTCCATATTTTTGTAAAAAGTAAAGCATCGAAGCTTTCCAAATTTTCCAAATGTAACATATAAACTTTCAGATTATTGTAAAGGTAAAACATCGCCACTTTCCCAAACTTTCCAAATAGAGTTTGAAAAATTTCAGATTTTTCAAATGTAAAGCACCAAAACATTTGTGAACTTTCCAAAATTTTCAAACAAAATACTTAAAGCTTCTAGGTTTTGCAAAAGTAAAGCATTACCACTTTCCCAAACTTTCCAAATAGAGTTTGAAAAGTCTCAGATTTTCCAAATATAAAGCACCAAATAATTTGTGAACTTTGCAACTTTAATATGAGAACTTCCAGATTTTTGTAAAGGTAAAACATCGAAACTCTCCAAATTTTCCAAATGTAACATGTAAACTTTCAGATTTTTGTAAA